>JARHVA010000104.1:1302500-1422500 GCA_037957365.1 Torreya grandis
TAATAGTTTTATATTAGACATAAATCAAGTAAAATTCATGAAAAATGCAAAGAACACACAAAAATGTATAAAAAATATTAGCCATGTGTTAATTATATACTAATATGTCCATTTTTACAAACTCCATTGGCCATTCTTATCATGTTCTACTTCATAGACCATCTGAACAAAATCATTAAACATGTGATGAATTTAATACTAAATCAACCATTTTTTACACTACTTTATAAGACATCCTTGAATGTCTAATTCATTAGACATATAACTAATGCCATTGACCATGATTTTAATTCTAGACAAAAAAAATTACATTGGCCAAGAGTATGAAATTATGTATGTATACAACCCTATTAAATGCTCCTATAAATTTTACTATTCAGAAATATTTTTGAGAAAAAACCATTTTACACATTTTCTCTTCAATTTTATGTTTCTTGTGAGAAATTATACTACATGTATTTGTCATAGCATTGGTTTTAACTATTTTACCTATATACGTATCTCAAAATTTAATGCCAAACCTACCTTGATGATCATTATGATGGGTCCAACACAACTTCCTCTATGTCTACCTTTATTTCTACTACCCATAATTTATATCTATGACATAAATGGTTGTCCAAATCTCTCAAAATCTAAGAATATAAAAATATTAATGAACTAAATGAATATACCTCTCCCATAGTTATAGTATATAAAATCAAAAAAATTAATTTTGAAAAATTATAAAAATATCTCTCATATTATGTATTTTTTCCATGTCTTTGTTTCATATCACCTATTGAAATACTAGAATAAGTACTATAATTTTAGAATCAAAAGGGATTTTATCGTATTAAAAAATAAAATTTACAAAAAAATTCAAAATTGATCTCATTTCTAAGCTTGTTAGATCTATATTAGTAATGTTTTCACATCTTACATTACACACTCAACCTACCAAAGACATCTTATTATTATTATAAAACCATACATTATTCTCTTTCTTATAATCCAACTAGGTAAGTGAAGGTATGCATGTTATTTATTTTCTGTCATTTAATTTACATTTATTACAACCCTTATTTCATTTTTCTATGTTCTTTTGCCAAGAACCATACCATGCTACACTATTATGACACATGATGAGATTTGTGTGGGGCATGTGTATACATCTCATTTTTAACTTACTAATTATTTCTCTTATAGGACTCATCAACACATAAATATACCTAAGTTTGAGTCCTAATTAGTACACTGGTATTAGGGTGGGCTCATTCATTGTAATTTGTGAGAGATTCAAAACTGATCATTTATATACCTATATCCATCATATCATAACATCTACTTAATATTTTGTTGGTTATTCCATTCCTTATATTTGTTCCTCTTTCATGCTTGCATGTTTTTATCCAACTTTACTAATTACATACTACAATGTTTTACCCTTATCTTATGTCACTGGCTAGGTTGATGTAGTGTCTCTACCTAAATTTTTTCATGTTACTTTGGTTGGGCCAATAATATAACCTTGAGTAATGATTTTTTGGGTTTTGATCCATATTTTTACATATCTCTTTGTTATTTATCATAAGAAAGATATCTAATTTTATCTAATTGGAAGATAAATACAACTTAATAATAAGAAGAGGAATTAGGGATAAGGACATTATACTTTGTGAAGACTTTTTTTCACAAGGTATTTGAATATATCAAGAAGAGAAGTTGAAATGGCAAAGTACACCAAGTTTTTTGAGTCTCAAGATAAGGCCTCAGGTCTTATTTTTTCCATCTTGAGATTTACCTATTAAAAACACTAAAATATGGTATTAAATACTTATAAATGTCAAATTTGACCTATAATTACCTTACATGACTTGTGTGTACACATATGTCTATTACAAATCCTTCTTTCCTATTCACTTTCTTTCTATAGGCACAACCTTCCTAATTTCCTATCAATCACCTACAAGAATTCCCTAATTTATGGTTAATTTAATTATTATATTAATTATAATGTGTCCTCATAATCATATAATTATTATTTTATATATTAACACATCCATTCATAATCAAACGGATCTAAAAATTTGAAACTATCCACCTCTGTCGAACTTATCTGTATGACAAGAAAATAGTCTTTTTCCAAATTCAAATATTTTTTTATGGGTTGGCACGTATGTTATAAGTGTGAAAATTTACCCAAATATTCCTCTATTTATACACAATATGTAAAATCATATTCTATATCCATCACTTATCTAGAATCTATCAAACAAGTACTTATAAAACATATTTTATCACTTACACATTGAGAAGGATTGCCCTAAATCTCTCAAATAAGAAATTAGTCTTAAGGATTAGGTCCCAATAAAGTCTAAATAATGTAATATTATTTAATTTTTCAATTTTGAATTGTTGAAATATATCTTACATGTTGCATTTATACTAAATAACCATCATTACATACATACACATAATAAGGAGAACTATGTACAATTTGAGCCATGTTAGGAGTATTGAAAACAATAGTAGTAATCAACCACTTAGTGGGGGTGGTTTGGGTCTAGTTAAATAATATCTATTTCAATTTTTTAAGCCAAATATATTTTTTAAACTGGATCTATGGTTTTAAAGTGAAGGAGACAATTTTTCTAGACTTGTACACATAACAAGCTTTTGATATCAAATAAGAAGATAATTTACAAGTAGATGCAATAACCTATCTAGAAACATTAAGGCACATGTTATAGGGATGATCATGTTAGAGTTAATATGCATTATTCTAGTGAAACCATCCAAGGGTTTATGTATTTGTATAGGCTGGTATATATAGTTTATTTCCAATGCTAAGTGACGCTAAATCCATTTTAGTCATTTCTAACACCTAAAAATAGTGTTAGACCAGAATAGATCAGTAACAAGGTAATTGACCTAGTCATCATAATGTTTTCCATAAAAACTAAAGTTTAATTGAATAGTTGATTAAAAAATTATGGTTTTATTAATATAGACATATCTTATACAATTTCATTTTCACCAACACACTCCATTTCTTTCTAATAAATAAGACCCTCTCCTAGAAAATTTGAGATACATTTTACTTGAAAAATTATGATATATATTAATTTTTGAACATATTTAATCATATTTTTATAATACATTTAGGTATAAATTTTATTTAATTAGATTAATCACTTAATAATGATTCATAATTTTATGTTTTTTGTGGCTATTTTGATTAATATTCTAAGTCTAAATTTCATATTAAGTTCACATTTTATAGTCACAACCACTTTAATTTATAGCTTTAGGTTCACTTTAATTTAAATTCCCTTTTATGTGTCTAAGATTCACAATCCCATTTATATTTTTATGCAATTCAAATCCTCATTTGTATTATAACATGAACCTTCCTAAGCAAATTGAAGCTTGTGAGCCTACTAACCAAATCCCATGATTCCATGAGATTAATCCCATGACTTCAAGAATACATGGATATCCCATGTATCTTCTCTCATGTTGTAGGATTTAGAGAGTATCAATCAATGCCAATAGTTTGGACCCATGTTATTTTAGTTTGGAAATGATATTCTAATAGGTCCATGTTTACACATTTTGACATTATTTAGACCTTTTCAAAGGCAAACATATGTATGTTATAAATTATATTTAAAAATATAATAGGTTTGGTTAATTTATAAATTAAAAGTATAATATTTTGATCCATGGCCTATGATTGACCACATGTGTATCTTGTTTATATGGTCATTTAAAAAATAATAATTTGGTTGCATTTATTTTTAGTGTTTTATATATAGTTTAAATTTGGGCACTTATTTTATTTTTTTGTATGGAAAATTCAAGCTTGTGGAAACATTAAATTTGATTTTATAATCCAAAAAATCCACATATCTCAATTGATAGAAAATTAACCTTGTGATCCTGTGGATTGCATGATGAGAAAAAAATATGTACATGTTTCATGTCAATTTATGATTGGGCACAAAAAGGAGAAATTATGTGAATATGGTAAAATATAATGAATGGAATCATGAATTATTAGGATATTTAATATAAAAATCAAATATATGAAATTATAAAAGAAACATTACTCTAAAGCAATCACATGAGGCAATGCATTTCACTAAGATTCATCATGGAAAAACTGAAGGCCTTGAGCCCACACCTTGACTTCATGATCATGATGAAATTAAAGGTGGCCACTTGGATAATTTTGAGAGCTCACAATGAAATAAAATTCACATGAAGTTGTGAAAAAACTCTATGAAAGCAAAATAACAATAAGAGGATGTATTTCACCTTTTGACTAAATGAAGATCATAATGATAAAGTTAAATACATAATTAAGGTTTACGTTTATAAAAACAATGCATCTATGGGTGACCTAAACTCTATGATTATCATTCTTTGGGATCTTACCATATGGATGTATATGGTCTCAAAGGCAACCAAAGATAAATTTTACACAAAGTTATTATTACTACTGATACAATCCCAAGGCCATTTAATTCAATATGATTCATTTTATATGCAACAAAATCCATAATTCATAATAAGACAATGTTGATATTTTTAAGACCTAAGGACACTTAATTCACAATGGAGAAATATTTTAATTATACTAATCCAATATTTAATTGTAAATTTTAATTAAATTAGGTTTTTTGAGTGGTTGAGAAATAAAACTTGTAAATGTTGTTGTGATATGTTTGACTCAATTATGATAAATGATGTATTAGTTATTATATGTTTGTGGGAAATTAATAGGTTGTTGGTTATTTCAAATAGTTCACTATAATTACTTTATAATAAGCCTCTTAAAGGTAGAAAGGAGTTTCCAATGACTAAAAGATAGTAAACATCTTAGAAAATCTATGAGGATGTTATATGAGCTTGTGGATGCTCTAAAAGATGTAAAATTTATCATTTTTAGCTTAGATTAATGATATGCTAATTCCTTGTGTAAACAATCACCGTTTAAATATGTTTGCCTCTTCCATATGAGTTGATTAAATTGTGTTATGTTATTTTGATTATTTTTGTGGAATAATTGTGTTCTTTTAATTAATATGGATATATGTGTGTATGTATTTTTATAGTGTCTTAGTTTACATAATTTAACCCACATGGATTCACTAATAATCATTTATCCTTTGGGTCTTCCACTATATTTTTTCAAATTCAAGTGGTATAACTAGGTTTGAAAAAATATTAGTTTAATCTAAAAATAGTTCTTAGATTGTGTTTAATTAAACAAATAATGTCTAAGCAAATATATAGAATCCTTATTTTATACCCTACTCTTCCATACTTTTTTATTTTTACTAATGAAATATAATTCATTGTTTAAGGAAAAATTATTATAAATATCCACAGTTTGGTTTGATTTGGTTATTGTTTTTAGGTCACTTGGGTGAAATTAACTTATTGGGATATATGTCACATGTTTCTATTCCACCAAATATTACATATGAAAATAAAAGTATGAAACTCATGATATGGGTCATATTATGTGATCTTTAAAAAAGAGGGTGAAAACTAGTTATCTAAGGTGTGAATAGAACACATGAAAAAACATTAATTATTCAAAAGTTATATCTTGTTTAGATAATTAATCTAAAATAAGGTAAACCATATTTGTGAACCCATTCCTTGTATTAAGCACATCTCCTTTTTTGTAGGGTTTCATATTTATGAATTTAAATCTAATTTCTAGTCTTGATTTATGATTTCCCCTCATTTCACATAAATCATTCATGACTATAATGTATATACATAGTTTATATTATTTAAATCAATCTATGATTTTAATAATTATATTTTTATTTCTTAAAATACATAATATTATTAATAAATATATAATATTTTGGGTTAAATATCTGTCTAATAATTATAAAGTTGAAATTAACCATGAAGAATATTTAACCTTTCTTAATTAATATTGTATAAATAACTAATACAAGTTCATTACGGTTACTAATAGACATCAAAGGGCATGCATAACTCTTTTTTTCTTCCTCCCCCTAGACCTCAAGGTTGTGGTAGCTACCATCCTAACCCCATTATTAAACCTAGGTTTATATTAGATATTTTAGTCCATGTTGTCACTATGGGAAGAGGTCAAGTTCCAAACCATGCATGACATAACATAGGTAATCAAAAAATTACTCATCCTCACCCTCTACCTCCCATAATTATAATCAATCAAAATAAAGGGTATCATATCATTGACCAATTTATACCAAAGCTAAAATTATGTCTTTGAGTTAATAAAGAGATCGTCCCTATATAGGTATATCTTATATGATTATTTCCATGATGAAACTTTTCTAAATGATATCATACGTATTTGTCTTCCTTTATTAATGCATTAAATAATGGTGAAGAAATGATTTAAAAAAAATTCCCATGAAATATATAGTAGAGAGAAATATCCTTTTGTTAATTTATGCCAAAATAAATACAAGAGTAAAATGCGTCATGATAGATAATGGATCAGGAATGGATATATGCAACATATATTTATTACACACAATTGGGAAAAATATGTATACTACTAAAAAATAAAATAAAATAATAAAATTACTTGATAATATTCCATGCTAGATACATGGATCAATATGATTGGATGTGATAGTAGTACCCAAAATATTGACTAACCTATTCTAGATAATGCCTAATAATCTATGTTATGACTTACTCTTTGGTAAACCTTTGATACATTCTATGTAAGTCATAACATATAAACTACATATATTTTTTGAATTCATACATAATGTACATTTGTATACATTTCCTACAAACAGTTATCAATTCAAATATTGTAAAATGATATGACCTAATTATGATGGTAATTTACAATCAGATTCTATTCATTATTCCATAGTATCTCCAATACATATGATCCCAAAAAAAATCCATACATTTAGGTTAGATAATCAATTAAATAAAATGATACTAAGCCAATTTCAAATGCATAATTCAAAAAATACATAAGAAAGGAATGAAAAACACACGATATTAGATTCATATGATAAGTGCACCATTAAAGAAAAAAATTGTAAAATTATTTCTGACTTGGGCACAAAAATAAATTTACATTATGCAATGTATCAAAGGTATAGAGAAAAATATAGTATAAAATACAAGGTTTATGGATATATATCCTTCTATAAAATTACCCAATTTTCAAGATAAAGTAAATATTATATTATTAATGTTACTTCATAAGCGTTTGATTTCTCTAACTTCAAATAAACATAGAGATGAAGATACTTTTTAGAAGGGAAGACCACATTATTATTAACATAGAATAATAAGGCATAGAGAAAATAATTTTTTGGAATCACCACAATAGATTAAAATTCTTAAAGAAAAAGGAATGATTATAGTAAGTGAATTACCAACCAATAATACTACACATAAGCTTAATGTAATGGTCCAAAGGATGATGTTTAAAATAATACCATAGTAATTTTAGAATATATTATAGATTATACTTTAGAATAATCTCATATCTCTCCCTGCCCCCAAAGAGGTTAAAGTAGGCCTCTATTTGAGGGATGCAATAGAAATGCATATTGTGTTTATCATAGATGCATGGGAGACTCTAAAAATAATTTCTTTCCATTACATAACAAGATAAAATATCCCATTGATGATCATTTTATTCTAATTAATCATGTTAATAAATAATAGAGTCCATATATCCTTTTAACCATTGAAGATATAATGCATATACATGATCAATGTAACTTTAATAGTGAAGATGGATATCGTATAATTCTTGATAATTTATCTATTTTAGACATAGATATTGTTATTAATTCTTGTCCATGATGTATAAATTGCATACTGATTGATACTAGACCTATACATATCCTAGTGATGGGATCATTGATTATCTAAAAAATAATATATTTTACATAAATTATTAATGTTTGCATTATTTTTTATTTTCTGTCTTCTTATATCTTCATGTATATGTGTAAATGTGCTTTTGCATTGATAATTATTCTATATCTTATTTTTTTTCACCTATCCCTTTCATTTTTCTTGTGTTTCCAAATTTTAACATCCATGACATATATCCTATAATGATAAATCCTTCACACTAGCCTTATCCTAATGCACATCCTTTTACAAACTGTAATCACCTAAGAATGACACTTGAGTGTTAAGAGTGTTACTTGAGACCACCCATCCCTATCTTAGCCTTAGACCCATTTTAGGACCTATTTTGATACTTATCTAGCCTTTGTGTGGGCCACATGCATCCTTAAACATTCCTAAAGTAGTCCCAAACCCTAATTTTAGCATCCTAACCCTTGGTGCATTAGGTTTTTCCACTTGGACACTAGCACCATAATTTGGATAGTAGTGCCCCATGTCGCTAGTGTCCCAATATTGGCACTATTATCATTTTCCCTCATTTTATTACCAATGATTATATTTTCAAATGAAAAACTACCTAGAGTCAACCTAAACCTCATTTAAGACCTACACAAGCACTAAAACACACACACACACACACACACACACACACACACACACACACACACACACACACACACACACACACACACACACACACACACACACACACACACACACACATGAATTTTGACCCTTTATCCATTAGATTGATATCAAATTAAAATTATACAAATAAACTTAGAACAAGCTATGCACAATCAAGGTTATCAATCCCTATTCTACCCTACTTCTGTATATAACCATATACAACATTCCTAAGCTTGGATTACTTAGTTTTCTAGTCTCAAACATATTAAAATCACTTAAGCTAACATTCATACTAATTTCACTTTTACTTACACCAGTACTTAGGTGGGGATAACTAAATCAGGCTTGATCCCTCTTCAAATTATTGGTATGTAGACAAATATCATCATAATAGGGGGTTAAAGATCTCTAGCCTACTCCACTAACAACACACTTTACTAATTGTGCCAACTAGATACCCTATTAACATGGAGGATTATGGTTCACTTATAAAATATATTAAAATATGTCATCTATAGAGATCTAAAAATCATACACATAGGAAATGGATTGGCAGACCTAGAGACATGTGCACCTAGAAGTTTGAAATAGTTTGTATAAAGGACATTGGCACCAAAATAGGGACACTAGTGCCACATGGTGATACTATCCAATTAGGGTGATACTAACTAGGAAGGATTTTAGCATCTAGGTCATGTATGTGACACTTATATTAGCCTTTGTCTTAGTTTGCAGCCTTCAAATCTCCCATTTCAATCATTTTCTAGTTAAGTACTTGTTTACATTATTTATTTATATTTTTAGAAAGGTCAAATTAATTCAATTCTATTAAAAATTAGTGGCTATATTTAATGAATATTTATAACATAATTTAATATACTCATACCTTTAGCTTTATAGGATATACATCTACTAAGTACTAAATAGTTAAATCATTTGGTAAACTTGACTTACTTCAAATGCTAATCAAACCCTAACCCTAGATGATTTTAGGGTTTGTATCCTTTTGTTTTCTATGCTCAAATATCAGATCTAAAATCTTATATTTTTTTAAATATTTAATTCTTGCAATCTTTCATAGAATAAATTCCTTTTAAGGTTCAAAATATACAAATGTTTGTTTTCCTACTCCCCAACCTACAATGGTAGAATTCAACAACTGGTTTGATGAAACTGATAAGAGACAGTTACAAGATTTATTTTCCAAAAATTTAGATATACAATATGAAATTATAAATATTATCCATGAAGAACTTAAAAAATCAAATAATGGTCAATATTTTACTCCCCAAGATAAAAGCATTGTTATACCTACTTTGAGGGTAACTCAGCTTGTACAAGAACTTGTTTTAACTCGACAAAATTTAGTATTAGCCACACCTCCTATGGATAATTACTCCTCTTTAGAAGTATAATACCTTATATATGAGATTAATTCTCTACATGATAAGGTGTTACATATTGAGTAGGGAGCTACTAGGCCATCACATAACTTGGATTCTCATGTTATTTTACATATACATTTGACACATCACATAGTGACAACTCCTTTGCCATTCAGATTCATGACACCTAAGCTTACCTTGTATGATGGTAAGGGTGAAATAAAATAACATATATGAGATTTACACATAAAATTCTTGGAATACTTGTCTAATGATTGACTCCTTAATAAGTTATTCCTAGGAAAACTAAAGGACTATGCTTTACAATGGTTTTGTGATCTTTTGAATCATTCTATCACCATATTTAATCCATTGACAAATATGTTTTTAGCACAATTTTAAATTAAAATTAGTGATAATATCTCATATACTCAATTATCAAAATTGAAACATAAATCTAATGAGCCTATTATAGAATATGTCTTGCAATATAAAACTATATTGGAAAATATCATTAACCCCATGGTAGATAGATATCTCCAAAACATATTCAAATAGAGCCTACTACCAACATTACATGAAGAGATCTTATTAAATAAGTTTCTAACCTTCATATATTTATGCTACATAGTGAAATAAATGGAGGTCAAACTTCTCTCTATGGGAAAATTAAAATATAAAATTGGATCAGAATCAACTACTAAGAGGTCTAATAATCCTCCATATAAAGTAAGGGCCACTAAAAAAAGAGTGATCCAAAGGCCATAGTTAATGCAAATTTAGATCCATATCCTCTCCTGGTTTTATAATCTCAACCATGGAGATCTTTCACCAACCTTACAGAATCATTGACACATGTTTTAAAGCAGCTTCTAAAATGCAATGTCATATCTATCCCTCTCATCAAAGAGGTTGATATGACACAAACTCTTATAAAGATATATGATTCCAATGCATTCTATGACTATAATAGGGAACCAAGCCATACTAAAAACTAATACATTAACCTAAAACATAAGCTAAAATATTTAATATAGGATATCATTGATGTGGGCACACCCACATAAACATTGAAAGTTCAATAAATGGAAGCTAAGGCATTGAAAACATTATTGGATCTATTTATAAAGCATATAACTAATAAGGTAGGGGGAACTTAATGTGTTCAATATACATATTAGGAACATCCACCACTATAATCATATCAATATACTATAAAGGATTCACACCCACTAGATAATATCATTGATGCATATCATATTATAGTACTAGCTAGACTACTCATCACTTTCTCAGAATAGGAGATTGTTGATAATGATTCAAATTTATATGAACCTATTCTAATTATCATCCTATTTAAAGTGGTATGTTTGATAATGGGTCAGGTATTAACATGTGAACTATCACACTTATAAAAAAATTGGGGTATTTGTAGTAGGACATTTCTCCTACCAATAGATTTATTTGTGTTTTCAGTGGCCATGTTCAGAGATCTATTGGGGAAATTATACTTCCAATATAGGTTGGACTAGAACATGTGTTCACTATATTATTATTAATAACTAGTATAGGAACATTAACATGTTGTTGGGTAGGCCATGGATACAAAATCTATGATCCATTCCATCCATAATGCATAGATGCATCAAATATATACATGCTAATCAAGTGATCATAGTTGAAGTTTCTTCATGTGAGTATCCTTTACCTATTCCATAGGAATTCACATCATAGTTACTAGTGAAAATTCTTATCATAGTTCCAATTAATATACCATAGAGTTTAGTTGATCCATAAGTGTAGGTGAGGTCTACTCATAAAGTGTTACCATGTACACATACTCTCCCATAGAGACAATTATGAGAGAGACCCCTACATTAGAGATATGTTTCATATTTTAGAGGGCCTCCCTATACTTTTTCCTTCTAATATTAGTGTTATTGAGTTTCCAAAGTTTTTAGAATAGGGTACCCATTATAGTTACATCATATTCTACCAGATGGGTCCTAAAGACCCCTACAATTCACATGCACCCTAGTTAGTTTCATGAATTCATAGAACCACTTCATAGGTAGTGATAGATATAGATCACTCAATACAATAGGTTTTGGGAGTTTAATTACCTTTTCATACAACATACATGATTATTTTTCCTTTATTTGACACATGTCATATTGATAGTGAGTCTCCCATGAGACTCATCAGTTAGTATGTTCTTCCCTTCTTATACACAGTTTCCTTATTTCTTACTCCTTGTATATAGTTTCATTTTCATGTTAATTGTAGATAATTTATATCTAGAAAATAACAATATAATATGTCAAATCACAAAAACATTCAAATATTTACTTAGAAAACATAAAGTATAGATTGTATGCATTGTCAAGTTTACATCTCTTACATTTTCTAGACACTACATATTATAGTTATCTTAGTATAGTCAATTTTATAATACATGCACTGCTTCAGTTGTTCTTGTTGAGTGTTCATAGATACTTATAGGACCTAGGTCCACTACATAGATCTATATTTTTTACTATATACCCACTAGGGGCATACACATAGATACACAGGTTCTTCATTTGATACATTCACCCATTTGGGAGCATCATATACATAATTTTTATTATCAAGTTAATATTTATAAAATCTACATCACAAATTTACCATTATTATATCTTGATATTGATCATCCTACACTTACTCAACTTTTTTTCTTACTAAAAATAATTTAGACTTAGATTATGTATATCTTAGCTCTTTTATAGATTTGTACCACATATTCATGCATACTTTCATTTTTAGTTTTCCTAGTTTAGACTTGATTATGTCTCTATGCTTTTTATATTTGAGATAATTTTAATATTCCACTGATATATGGCTCCATAGCACATGATTTTATTATATGTATGCTTTGGACATGTGCCCATGTCCTTATGTATGCCTTCTTGATTGTGTATGTAGATATTTGAACATGTCTCTCTATGTGTCTCTAAGACAAATTTATTTTTATTTGCGTATGTGGAAATTTGAACGTGTGTTTGTATGTATTTATTTATAATATTTAGTGACATGTGCCCATGTCCCTTGTATTGTGATCCCTTGGCCTAATTTACATACCTCATGTGTGTTGTATGTATACTTTCTTATATGTATAATGGCCATGACACTTGTATCTTACTTGTTACACACTCGAATTTTAGATGCTATGAGGGACCTCATGCATCTCCCCTTCCTACTTGGGTGCCATGATAGACATCATGCCCCATCCCCCTAGGTATCTACTCAATTATTACTTAGATTTGTTATTCATAAACATTGTTATATATATCTTGATATCCATGTGAATGTTATACCTAACATACATCACACATTACAAAATTATTCTAAAATTAGCTAACATTTTGATGTTATGTATGTATATTGTATTAGTTTATCACACAAATATCATATATGTTCTAGATAACACACATTTTATAAATATTCTTATTTTAAGGTTAGTTATTTCATAGGTTCAACAACTCCCCTCAAAAGAGGGGACATTCATATGGGTTTGTCACAAAGATCAAGCTATTTGAATGCACTTAGAGTATAATTTTTAGCACACAAGCAAAGAATACAAATATGAATTTCAAGAAAACATAGTGGGAAATAGTGATAAAGAGATTAGTTATAGTTGCATAGAAATAAAAATAGTTGGACATTGGTGCCCAAATTGGGACACTAGTTCCACATGGCACTACTATCTAGTAGCCTTAGTTTCAAAAATTCTTGATTGAAAAAACATTTATAGTAGGTACAATCCATGTTTGCATAGGTTTAGTTATAGACTACCAATTTTGGCTCAATTTAGCTCAGATTCATACTAGTTTATTCAAATTTTGGGTATCATGCATGTCATGATCATTCCCATTTCAATTTAGATGCTTAGATATAAATTATTACAACTAAATCTAGAATCCATATACTTAGGTATCTAATTTTGGGGCATGTACATGGCACATTGTTTCCATATGCTCACTTATACACTTGTTGACTAGATGAAATGACAAACTCTATGCCATTCTCTATGTTATACACACTAGACACCATATTCTAGGTTACACACTAGATTCATGCCTTACTCCATCTATATTGGTTGGCTTTCATGAGTGGCCTAAATCCACCTAATATTCTCAAGTGGTCATAAAGCCAAAATACACAATTAAACATATCCAGTGACATCATTAGGTTTTAGTTTTAGATGCATCTACTACACATAGGTAGGTAATGATGCAGTCATAATCTACTTGAGTTATTGATCCACCTACATGAGAGGGTTGGACACACCATCAATCCAATCCAAGATATTCATAGGCCATTATTCACTAATTAGGGGTGGGAAATGATGGATTTAAAACTAGATTGAGTTCTTGAGCCACCCACACATGGGGAATGAAAGCCATTAGCTTAGTCTAAGATATTCACCAATTTATCATTATATACATGCACACATATATACTATCACTAGGTTTATTCATTGGTTTGAATATCCAATAAGGTGTATTCATTTATTTCCTCTCTCTTTTCTATTTACTCAAATTTGTATTTTTATTTTGATATCTCTTAAGGATTGATCTATGCATATTTCATTTATAAGACATGTAATAGATCATGATTCACATACTCAGATCTAGGTTAATGGGATTCACCTCTTAGGTAAGTATAGGTATGTTTATTTTTCATTTATCCTATTCATTTCACTTAGCTTCATTTATAAAATAAAGGGTGGGGGAAAATGAAATCACCTAAAAATGACACTTGACTATTAAGAGTGTTACCTAAGACCACCCATCCATAGCTTATCCCTAGACCCATCTTAGGGCCTATTTAGACACTTATCCATCCTTCATGTGGGACACATGTATACCTAAACATCACTAAAGTAATCCCATACCCTCATTTTAGCATTTTAACCCCTAGTGCCTCAAGTTATGCCACCTAGACATGAGCACCATAATTTGGATAGTAGTGCCCCATGGTGTTAGTGTCTTGGTTTTGGTGATATTGTCCTTTTCCCTCATTTTATTACTAACAATTATATTTTTAAATGAGAAACCACCTAAGGTTTTTTTATAAATATTTTAAGACATAAACAAGAAATATAATAGTATATATACATGACTTTTATACCTTTATCAAGTATATGGAAATTAGATGTAAATTATACAAACAAACTCAAAACAAGGTGTGCACAATCAAGGTTATAAATTCCTATTCCACCCTACTTCTGCATACAGCCATATATAACATTCTCAAGCTTAGATTACTTAGGTTTCTAGTCTAAATCACTTTCAAATAACTCAATCTAGCATTCATACTAGTTTCACTTACACTTACACCAACATTTAGGTGGTGAGAGCTATTAACAACCCAAGTTGTACCTTGTGAAGTATATTGTTCACTTCTTCTTCAAACTTGGACTAATAATAGATTGGTCTATAGGTTATGGTTTACCTATAGATAGACAACCTCTATATTATGGGGCTAGCTCCCTTGTTTTATCAACTTTGAATTTTTCTTCTAAAACCTATTTTTCTTTGAGGGTGAAAAGAGTTAGAATGAAAACTTAAAAGGAAAACCTATACTGGGGATGGTGATGCACCAATTTTTTAATGATCTTTTATTAACATTGTACTTCAGCACACTTTTGAATAAAATAGAAATAACTTATCAACTATACTTTCTTAACACAATACTAAACATGAGTATTTAATATTGAGGTTAGATAAAAGGTATGCAACTTGAAGGTATAAGAATGCAGGTCTATATAAGACACTACAAACTAACTCACTCTTTAACACAAATTCTATCTCTTAAAACTTCATATGACCTATACAAGATGAAAACATAACATTAGGTGAAGGAGAGGACCTATAAAGAAAGATGAATATCATAATTTTCTACAAGTCAATAATCAATATACACACTAATACCAATGAAGGAGGGATGCCAAATTAGGCCTTCAAAACTCAATAAAATAGAAGTAACTTATTAAATAATTTGACCCCAAGTCAAATAATGTCAACCCCATATGTATTTAAAACTTGTCATAGGGTCCCCTAAGGCATAAAATGGTACCATGGTCTTAATAAGGTTAAATATTATGTTTTCACCCTTGTCACATTTGTAATTTAGTCATATGTCATTCTAAGGTCACTTTTGGGGTCATTAAATGAAATAGTATGATTTAAATAGGATGAAAAATATTTAAAAAGAATATTAAACATCCCATATGTCATAATATGTTATGGAAACTATTTTGAGACTAAAAAACTATAGGTGTAACATCCTTTCAAGAAGATCAAGTAGTTTGATGTGGTTTTAGGTAGTTATACAACCTATACATTAGTTTAGGCATGTGTGGGTAATAAAAATGTGTCTCTTCAGGTCCCCTTAGTTAATTTACATTATTGGGAAGATTTTATAGGTCTAAAAATGAGAAAAACCATTCTATCTTTCCCATCACTATCCTAGACAAGTAAAAAAGGTCAACCAATTTTAGCCTGGTATGGCCAAGATGATGTGAGTTAGAGAAAAATATTTTGGTGGGTGATAATAATATTTTTTTAATTAAATTTCATGTAAATATTCATAGGATTATTTTAATATCCTTCATGAACCATTGTTAATAGTTCTAGTGATTAGTTTTTACCTACACATCCCCATGGCCTTCAGTTTTCTCCTTTGTTTACATTGTTCTATAAAATACAAGTGGTGTACATGATTTTAAAGAGTTTTAAAATCATTATAATATGATTCTTAGTCTTATTTCATGTATGGAGGTCAAGGAATGAGCAATACAATTTATTTTTCTAGTGAGGGACTACATTTCTAGTTTGTTAACATTTTTTTAGAGTAGTAGAGTTTCTCCCACTTATAGTGGTTTTAGATCAAAGGTGATATTTCCAAAAAAAATTGGAATGGTTACCAATTTATCCTTTAGAGGTTTAGTCCCAAAATTGGCATTGATGGAGTAAAACATAGTTGGAAACATAAGCATAATTAGAAAACCCTATGACTATCAACTATAGTCAAGAGGAAAGAAGCCTTGATCAGTAATGTTGATGAAACAAGAAGGATTTAACATGGTGATAAGTCCCCCACGATGGAAAAAATAATACTAAGCTATTAAAAGATATAAATATTTGTTTTGAGAACTAACCCATTACACACAGTCCTATATTACATAGTAACACCTACATGTAGTCTACAATGGTCTGAATTTAATCCATAGAGGTCTGAGAGAGTTGAAATGAAAGTGTTGAAACTAATTTGAAACCTTCATTTAGGTGTAATAAAATTGAAAAGGACATTGTGAAAATTATGAAGTCATAATATGGTAGATAGACTTGAGTCCATGATCATAGATTTGGAAAGTTACAATTGGGACAACTTCCCTTAATTTTCCCAAACCAAGTTTTGCTCATACACTTGGTCTTCACAAGGTGAAGTGCCTTGAAGTATAGATAGACCTAATGGTTTCCATATTGTATTAAAACCCTAGGGGTAACAATTTTTTTAAATAAAGTGGTTGATTTATCAAAATATATTGGTGTTTTAGTGGTTTTTAACTTAGGTAGGTTTTGACCTGAGACACTCAATAAATATAGTGGTAAGATGACTAAAAGCAACCGATCTTGCAGTGACTTATAGTATTGAATCAAACTATGGTATCTAAAAATGAGATGAGATAAAATAAGTGGAGTATGTCCCAATGAAACACAAGTAATTCATATATGATCACCTACAAGATTTTTCAACTTCTATGTAATGCACATCTACAGGAAACACAATTAGCATATGAAGATAGTTTGACTCATGCTAGTAAATAAATATAGTTTGAATGAAAGAGTGAGTTAAAAAATATATGAAATGATATCAGGAAATTAAATATATACCTAAGGCATGAAAAAAAATTCCCAAACATGTATAAACACCTAAAATAATGCCATTATCTTGAGTGGGCATTTACAGTCAACACAGTCCATGGACTAGCCTATGCAAATAGAGGATACAAGTGTGAAGGGTTGGAAGAGATGTAGAGTGGGATGAACATATATATTATAATATAATAAATATTAAAACATGTTTCCATGTTATCCCTATATATAAACACTCTAACTCAGATGGAGATAAAACAAACCTAACTCTACATATAGACCTAGTAGACAACATAGAGATTAAACAACTAGTTCTCAATTTTTGGATTGTTGAGAGACCTATAGAATTGATCTATATTTTAAAATTTGTAAAAAATGTTATAAATACATATTTTATCCACCCATAATCTTAGTTTGACCATGGAAATAGGGTAGATTCCCTTTGTTTTGTCTTAGATAGAGGGTACTCTGAGAGTTAGATGACTCTAGGTTTAGTATGTGAAAGAAGAAATATGAAATGATAAAGCCCTAAATGAATATGAGATGGGGTATATAGTTGTTTTGGATAATTAAAAAGTTTTAAAGGTCTCCTACATCTATTGGGAACATTCACAAGTGGTCATGGGCCATCAAACATTGCAATAGTTAGGCCTATTATGCCTAAAACTAGGCTTAAGCCCTATAGTTGACTAGTTCCATTTATATGACCACATGATCATTATAAACCATGTGAATAACTCAAAGGGAGAGTTTATTATAATTTATAACCTTTTAGTTGTAGAGGGAATCCTAAAATTGGTCATTTAACCAAACATTTTCTCAAGGGTACTCATGATATGTATAAAAGCTCGAGAGACCATCTTAAATCACTCATACCTATACAAATACATTTAATGGTAACACAAGGATATAGGGATAGTTTATTAGGGTCCTAAAATTGGTATTAGTGGAATTGGTATAGGGTTTGGATGTCCAAGTTTTATGAACTATCACTAAGAAGTAAAATAACTCAAAACCCTACTTAAATCCTTGTTTAAAATCCAATGGAGAAAATATCAAAGAATATGAAATAAAAGGGGTAATTTATAATTTAAATTGTTTTGTAATTATTTAATACTATCCCATGATCCTTCCCACCCAACTGGTCTATACTATCACTTGTACAAACAAGGTAAAAATAGTGGTTTTTGCAAGTTTTTGAGTGTTTTATAGGTAAAGAAGAGAATGAATAGGTGAAAGTAATTTAAGTAGGTCAATATGGACTTATTATAACTATATAATCTCATTTATCACCTTAGATAAACATGGAAACCTCTTTGTTACACAGTTCATCATAGGCAGTCTTAGATAGATAGTGAAGATGACAAGTGACTACCTAATAAAAAGACAAGTTGTTTAATTTGGGACATTTTTAAGGTTTTAATGATGGATTGGAAAGAAAAGGGGTTATAAAAATGTGTCCTAACACTTATTACATGGATTTTCTTAATAAATTTAAGGCCACTTGGATGAAAAGTGTGAGGGTAGGTCTAGAGAACTACTGATGAATGACTACAAGTAGTGAATGCAGGTGTCTAGAGGAAGGCTATTAGTTAGGGAGACATCTGATGACTATCATATCTTATTTCCAACCTCCATAAGACAATGTATATGTGTCAAGTATTCCTATTTTAGTTTCAAGTAGTCAAGATATGCTTCATCATGAAGGCAGTTAAAGGTCACTATGCTAATTTTAAAGAGTTTATCATGCTTCAGATGGACACTTATCCAAGAAGACATTTATGGTATATTATCCACTCCATTTTCCTAAAATTAACTATTTTTAATGCCTTTACACTTGAATTTTTAACTTTTTCACTTCCTTTCTTCTCTCTCTTCTCATATGTCCTATAAATGCAAGCCATTTTAGCTTTGGTAAAGGAATCCACACCTAGTATGACAAAGCCATTCTAGTTTGATATTGTATTTTTACTTTGAAATAAAGATTTTCAATCTAGTTTTAATTTCAAAATATTCTTATCTAAGTGTTTGAAGTGGTACATAATGAAGTGTCTAATCATAAGTATCTATCATTACCTTCTCTCTACTCTTGCATGTTTGATGCAAGTAACTCTCTCTCTAATAGGTCACATAAAGTGTAAATAGTGAATTTGTCTATATTTAAGTATAATGAGAAGACTTAGTGTCTATAGTCTAACCTCTAGTTCACTCACCTTGAGTATTACAATGCATATTACCTCCATATTTGAAATACTTATGTTAGATCAATCTAGGATGTTGAGACTATTATTGTGAGTCATGTTTCTTAGTGAAAGTGTATGGTAGTCTAGTGGATATATTTATTATGTATAACCTCATTATCATAGGTTATTTGACATGTTAATTATATCCCTTTTCATCCAAGAAAACAAGTAATGTAGGTGATAAATAAAAAAAGAGAAATCTAGGGAGCTAGCCCTTAAACCTAGAGCTTTAACTCTACTATAGGCAACCCATAGGCTTAGATTAAATCCCATGTTACCCAAATATTAGAGTAGGCTTGAAAACCCATCTCTAGGGTGTAAGATTTGGTGACAATAGTTTTGGCACACCCGATGGGACCATTATCTTAAATACATCTTGTCAAGGTGAATGTTGGTCTTAATAACATCACAACTACATATGGTCTTCTACTTAGCATTTGGTGACTCCATTCAAGGTAATATCTAGTTATAGACCAAGTTTTATCAGTTATTTGTTCATACTTCATGATACTTACTAGGTCAAATAATAGTAGAGGTATCAATCCCATAAACCCACTCCTTCAACTTGAATTTCCTCTTGAAGGTCAACATCCTCAAACTATCTTTAACTTTGAAGAACAAGATTACTTTGAAGGCCAAGAAGATCAAGAGAGTGAAGAGGAGCTTGAGGATAATATGTCTAGGTAGCATGCCTTCCCAACCTTTAACACTAAAAATCCTATCCACCTCAATTCATATAATGATATACCTCCTAATTCTACCAAGAATGTTTTGACATTCAATGGAGAAGGTCATGTCACCCATAGTGAGGATATTAGGGACATCTCTAACTTTAATATTTTTCATAATGTTACTAAAGTTGACATTGCCATTAGGTTACTTTGCATGTCTCTTAGAGGGAAGGCCCTTGACTGGTATAGGACATTGCCTAGAGAGTGTAACACCACTTGGGATGACTTTGGAGAGTTAAAAACTTTAAGGTTTGAGGATAAAGGTGATCACACATCACTCATTCATCAACTCAATGTAATTCAAATGGGTCCTAAGGAGACTATACATGACTTTAATGAGAGATTCCAAAGAACATGTAATAGGATGCCTCCCCCATGAGATGACCTAAAATATTTGTTTTCCCTACATATTTAAGGGTTATTAGAACTGACATAACCATCATGTTGCAGTCCTTATGTGGTTACACCTTACCTAAAGTTTATGACCTATTCATTAGAGCTAAGAATGGCTTAATACAAGATGGTAAACTACCTTCAAAAGTATCCATGCCCATTTTGATAAACATGTCTTCTACTAGTCTAAGTGTTGCTTAAATCCCACATGCAAATCCAAGTCTAAAGCTACCCCTAAGATGATTGAAGATACTATTGATTGGGAGGCAAGATCTAAATCCTTAGAGGCTCAAGTTAGGAAAATAAATTTGTAGTATGGAGTTAATAAAAACCATTACCCTTAACCTTAACGAGGAAATAATTTACCACCTTATAAGTATGATCAGGTAGAGGGCAAGGACAACATAACTTTAATAGGCTACCCAATTCATATAACCCAACTTATACTTCCAACATAAGAGCCAGGGTCCCAGTTCATAGTAACTTGGTCCAAGGAGAATAATGGTAGAAAGGATAATTCATGGATGAAAATTAATATAGAGAATATGATTTGGTGGCTAAAGGAGGAGTTACTCAATTTTTATTAGAAGATGAGAATTACATGCAAGCAAATGAAGGATGATAGCCCCAAAAAGTTGAACCTTATAAACGTTTTAGTGGAATGAACCTTTGTTCGCAATCAAAATTATTTAGTTGAATATAATAATAGATCCAAAATAAAGGCTTTAGGAAAATGTAATGGTGTTTATACAAGTTGAAATAATCATCTTGTAAGGTAGCAAGGTGTTACTAAAAGTGTGGTAGTCCCTATAACTTCTGCACCTCTTTCAAATCATAATGTTGGAAAGGTTACTCAAAGTGCTCCAATGCCTAAAACTCAAGGAACTTATTTGCCTTAAAGATAAAAAAAGGTATATGTTACTTATTTGAACATCATTGATTATTTTAATAATTCTAAAGATAATATCTCTCTTTGGGATGTGATTCACATGCCTTGTCAAAAAGAACTTCTTCAAGAAAAACTATCTCAAATCCACTCCAATACCCAATCATCAATACATGGTGATGTTTAAATCACTAATTATCCCACTTAAATTGTTGAACACTCTTCCAAATATGAAAATCCCCCACCCTTATACCTCACCCTCATTATGGGAGATAAGCTTGTTCACAATTATATTGTGTATAGTGGAGCAAGTACCTCAGTGATTCCCAAGCTTGTGGCTAATAAATTGAGTTTTAAATATGAACCATACATAAGGGAGTGATACAACTTGATGGGACACTAACTAAGTTAGTCGGACTTGTCAAAGTGTTGAGAGTTTTCCTTCATGATTGTATAAGCTTTCCTATCCTTTAAGATATAATAGTGGTTGACTTGCCTTATCACTTTACTATCTGTCTCTCAAAGGATTTCATAGCCAAGATATGAGGATACCTACTAGATGATTGGTTCTTATTGGTCTTCCAGACAAGGTATGGAGAAAAGGTAATTATTAAAACTCAACCATTGGCTAAGTTTCATATTTAACATTATGTGGAAGCAATCTCTAACCTAAATTATATAATCAATGATCAAGAGGAGTCTGTTATGGATGATGGAGCATCCTATAAACTTGAGGGCATATCTAATCTCTTCCTAGATGAGTATGGTGCTAAAATTTATGGATAAGATCCATACACTTTATTTGAATAGACTAACCTTGGAAGATACATCATCTATGAGGAAGGTGATGGATAATTTAAGCTATGCATTGATAATTATTTTACACAAGTTACCGAGGGTAATTATATTATTAATATACATGATGATGATGTTATTCAAATCATGTTAGATCAGGATAATGAAGAAGAAAATATCATTCTACATACATAAGATAGAAGAATCCTTGAAGGTAGAAATTATCAATAAGAAGATGAAATATGGAAATAATTCCATACCATAATTCAATAATTTGAACACCTGAGTAAGTAAACTTCTCCTCCTAAGAAGTGTGAATCTAATAATAAGGTTGTTGATGAACCTAATAATCAGGAAGGAGTGTGTCCTTTTGAGCATGAGAATGAATGTCTAGTCACTGCCGAGAAGGTTGTAGTCATGGAAAAGTCAAATGAATAAAGGGTAGAGATGTGTGTGTTTGAGGAGCATTCCAAACCTCAACCTAACGATGAATAATTTTTAGATGTGTTAAAAATAAAAGAAGATAAAATTTATGGATCTAAAAATTGAGTACATCATGTAATAGAAGAGAGTAAAGTTTAGGTAACTTTGATGACTACCAAGTTATAGTTTGAAAAGTACAAATTGGACATAGTAAAAGTCAAGAAAACTACAAAATCAAACAAGTCTCTTGGAGATATATAAAGGGTGTCATTGAAATATCTAAGTGGCACACTTGTAGATATAAGAATATATAAATGTGTTAAGTCATTTTACTATATACACAAGTAAGTATTTATTGATAATTATGCTTCACATGATGGATTGTTTTCATGGAGTAACAATTATGCAAGAGGTACTATCTTTGACCTTGGTTGAATTAAGAGTGATTTTTATTCACCTAAAGTATTTGAGGTCTTGTACATACTAGGATAGGTGTGCTTTGTTGATGTTGTGTGTGTTTTCCCTATGTATTCTTGAGAACACAAGTGTGTTTGCTTAGTGTGTTATCTTGTGTGTTTGTTTACTATTTTTGGTGTGTTTTTGTGTCATTTAAAATTCAATTCAATGTCAAGTATGGTGTATAGGTGACTCCATAGCCCAATGGATAGGATAAGGCTATTGGTCTTTGGCATACCTAGCTTACCACCCCTAGAAAATAGCCAAAATGTTGACTAATTTGACCCCAAGCCAAATAAAGGCAACCCCCTATGTATTTTAAACTCTTAATAGGGTCTCTTAGGGTGTAAAATGTGTATCATGGTCTTAATAAGGTCAAATATTATGTTTTCACCCTTGTCACATTTGTAAGTTAGTACTATGTCATTCTAAGGTCAATTTTGGGGTCATTAAATGAAATGGTACAATTTACGTAGGAGGAAGAGTTTTACAAAAGAATATTAAACACCCCAAATGTCATAATATGTTAGGTATACTATTTTTAGATTGAAAAACTATAGGTGTAATGTCCTTTCAAGAAGATCAAGTAGTTTCATGTGGTTTTAGGAAATTATATGACCTATACAATAGTTTTAACATGTGTGGCTACTCCAAAAGTGTCTATTTACATCCCCTCAATTCATTTCCATGATTTAGTATATTTTAAAGGTTTTAAAATGAGAAAAATCATTATATTTTTCCCATTTCTCTCATAGATAAGCAAAAAGGGTTAACTAGTTTTAGCTTGGTATGACTAGGAAGATTTGAGTTGGAGAAAAATATTTTGGTGGGTGATATAATTTTTTTAACTTAAAATTCATGGAAATATTTAGAGTATTAGTGTACTATTCTTCATGAACCATTGTTATGAGTGATAGTGACTATTTTCTACTTGTACATCCCCATGGCCTTCATTTTTATCCTTTGTTTACATTGTTAGATGAAAGTCAAGTGGTGTAAATGGTATGACCATAGTTATCATATGATTCTAAATTTGGTTTCACATGTGGAGGTCAATGAAAGAGAAATACCATATCCTTTACTAGTGATGGACATCATTACTAGTTTATAGACATGTTTTCATAGTAACAGAGTTTCTCCCCCTATAGCAGTTTTAGATCAAAGGTGATGTTGTTTTTAACATTTCATGGCATGTTTAAAAATTTATCATTTGGAGGTTGAGTCATAAAATTTTTATTGATGAAAAAAAACATATTTAGAAACATAAGCACAATAAAAAACCCTATGACTATCACCTACAGCCAAGAGGAAAGAAGCCATGATCGTTAGTGATGATGATACAAGAAGGATTAAACATGGTGAGAAGTATCCCAAGGTGGAAACAACAATACCAATCTATTAAAATATATAAATATTGGTTGTGAGAACCAACCCATTACACATAGTCCTATATTACAAAGTAACACCTACATGTAGTCTATAATGGTATGAGTTCAATCCATAGAGGTTTGAGAGAGTTGAAATGAATGTGTTGGAACACATTTGAGACCTTAATTGAGATATAAGAGAATTTATAATGATATTATGACAATGGTAAAGTCATAATATGGCATACAGACTTGAGTCCATGATAACAAATTTGGATAGTTGTAACTAGTACAATTTACCTTGACTTCCCTAAACCAAGTTTTGCTCATACACTTGGTTTTCCTATGGTGAAGTGCCTTGAAGTCTAAATAGAATTAATAGTTTTCATCTTGTATCCCTAGCCTAGGGGTAGGGATTTAAAAAAAAAAAATTCTTGATCAAGAGAGAGTTGTGTTTGAGTGGTTTCCAACATAGGTAGGTTTTGACTTGAGACACTTAGTAAATATTATGGTAAGATGACTAAAAGTAACCGATATTATAGTGACCTATAGTATTGAGTGAAAATATGGTCTATAAACATGAGATGAGATCACATAAGTGGAGGATAGGCTAATGAAACATAATTAATGCATAGATGACCACTTACAAGAGTTTTCAACTTCTATCTAATGCACATCTATAGGAAACATAATTAGCATATGAAAACAAATTGACTCATGATAGTAAGGAAAGGTAGTTTGAATGCAAGATTGAGTTAAAAAAAATTTGAAATTATATTAGGTACTTCAATAAATACCTAAGGAATGAAACTAAATTCTTAAACATGGATAAACACCTATAGGAATCCCATTTTCTTCAGTGGGCATTTATAGTCAACACAGTCCATGGACTAGTCTATATAAATGGAGGATGCAGGTGTGAAGGGTTGGTAGAGATGTAGATTGGGATGAACATATAAATTATAATATAATAAGTATGACATGTTTTCATGTTATCCTTATATCCAAACACTCTAACTCATATGGAGATAGAATAACCTAACTCTATATATAGACCCTATAGACATTACACATATTGAACAACTAGTCTTAGGTTTTTGGATTGTTGAGAGGCCTAAAAAGTTGATCTAACTTTTAAAATTTGTACATATAATTATTAGGACTTATTTTATCCACCCATATTCTCATTTTGACAATGGAAATAGGGTATATTCCCTCTATTTTATCTTATATATAGGGCACTTTGAGAGTTAGATAACTACAAGTTTGGTGTGTGAATGAATAAATATGAAATAATAAAGCCTTGGATGACTATGATATGGGGACTATAAATATTTTAGATTTTTAATAAGTGATGGAGGTCACCTATAGCTATTGGTAACATTCACAAGTGGCCATGGGCCATCAAACATAATTAGGCATATTAAGCCTTACAGTTGCCTAATTCCATTTCTATGATGACATGATCATTATAAACCCTATGAATACCATTAGGGGAGAGTTTAGGATAAGTCAAAACCTTTTATTTTTAGAGGGAATCCTAAAATTAGTCATTTTTACCCAAACCTTTCTTAGGGGTACTCATGATGCATAGAATAGCTTGAGAGACCATCGTAAATCACTCATACCTATATGGATACATTGAATGGTTCACCAAGGAGATAGGGGTAGTTTATTAGGGTCCTAAAATTTATCTCAGTGGCATTGGTTTAGGTTTTGGACATCTAGCTTTTATGAACTATCACTAAGATGCAAAACAACTCAAAACCCTCTTTAAACCCTTGTTTAAGAATTGATGGAGAAAATATGGAAGAATATGAACTCAAAGGGTTAATTTTGCATTGAAAGTGTTTTTTAATTGTTTAATACTCTCCCATGCTCCTTCCCACCCAATTGGTATATACTATCACTTGTATGGATAAGGTAAAAAAAGGGGATTTTGTAAGTTTTTAAGTGTTCTATAGGTACAAAAGAGAGTGAATAGGTGAGAGTCATTGAAGGATGTCAATAGTGAATTATTATAACTCCCTAAACTCATTTATCACCTTGGATAAGCATGAAAACCTCTTTAATAGATAGTTCATCAAAGGCAGTCTTAGATAAATAGTGAAGATGATAAGTGACTCCCTAGTGAGAAGATGAGAGGTCTAATTTGGGATCTTTTTATTATCTACCTGATGGAGTGGAAGGCAAAGGGTTATAAAAAAATTGTCCTAACACCTATTCCATGGATTTCCTTGAGAAATTTAAGGCCACTTGGATGATAAGTGTGAGGGTAGACCTAGAGAACTAGTGATGAATAAATGTAGGTAGTGAATACAAGTGTCCAAAGGAAGGATATCAGTTAGAGATACCTATGATGACTGTCATATCTTATTTAAAACATACCTTAGATAGTGTATATTCATAATTCATTCCTAGTTTAGTTTTATATGGTATAGATATGATTCATCATGAAGGCAATTTTAAGAAGGCAGTTGAAGGTCTTTATGCTAGTATTGAAGAGTTTGTCATGACTCAGATGGACACTTATCTAAGAAGACCTTCATGGTTTAATCTCCACTCCATTATCGTAAAATGTATCTAGTTTTCATGCCTTAACACTTTGATTTGTGACCTTTACACTTATTTTCTTCTCTCTCTTCTCACATGTCCTATAAATTCAAGCCATTTTGGCTTTGGTAAAGGAATCCACACCTAGTATGGAAAAGCCCTACTAGTTTGATACTATATTTTGACTTTGAAATAAAGATTTAAAATCTAGTTTTAAGTTCAAAATATTATTTTATAATTATGTGAAGTGGTGCATAATGAAGTGTCTAGTGATAATTATTTATCCTTGCCTTCTCTCTATGCTTCCATGTTTGATGCAAGTAAATTTATCTATAACAGGTCACATGAAGTGTAATTAGTGCATTTGTCTATATTTAAGTGTAAGGAGTATCCTCAATATATAAAATTTGACCTTTGGTTGACTCACCTTGAGTATTAAAATGCATATTATCTCCATGTTTGAAATACTTTATTAGAGAAATCTAGTATGTTGAGACTAGGATTGTGAGTCATGTTTCTTAGTGCAAGTGTATAGTAGTCTAGTAGATATATTTATGGTGTATCACCTCATTATAATAGGTTATTTTACATGTTAATTCTATCCATTTTCATCCAATCAAATAAGTAGTGTAGGTGATAAGCAAGAAAAGAGAAATCTAGGGAGCTAGCCCTTAAACCTAGAGGTTTACCTCTACTATAGGCAACCCAAAGGCCTAGAGGTAATCCCATGTTTCCAAAATTTTATAGTACATTGGAAAAACCATCAATAAGGTAAAAATTTTGGTGACAATAGTACTTAAATAAAAAAAGAGGGAGAGTGGCATAAAAGCCCTTGAAGAAGTTAAAAGACCATAACTATATTCCACATGAATGTTATAACAGTCTTCTATGCATTGAATTGCATTCAAAGACTGTTCTTATGATGATAAAATAGTTTTTTTGGTAACCTTTGACCCATGAAAATTCTATGCATGCCATCTTAATTTAATTCTATCTCTTCTATCTGTTATAAACATTGAATAGTCATAAACAATCAACTTCCATAAAGCATCAACTAACTGCCTCTTCTTGTGGGTTAACCATATCCATGGGACTACCAATAAACCTTAATGAATGATCATAAGTATGGAACACAATTGATTCAAAGGGTAATTATGGATGTTATAGAGACTGAATAATTAGGCAATTTAGTCCCCTTTGAATAATTAGGCCATCTTGACTAGGCTTAATAGACTAGATGATTAGAAGAGAGTTGCAAATACACTTCCAAGAAAATAGGTGAACACATCATGACTTGAGGAAGTGAAACAAGTCTCAAAAA
Source organism: Torreya grandis (assembly GCA_037957365.1). NCBI lineage: Eukaryota > Viridiplantae > Streptophyta > Pinopsida > Cupressales > Taxaceae > Torreya > Torreya grandis. The sequence continues at coordinate 1,331,502 of JARHVA010000104.1, forward strand.
AACACCTATAATGATTAGGAACTTATTAAATTTCCTTGTACATATTTTATTACTCTTTTTATTTATAAAACACTATTTTTGATAGGTCTATACACCATCCATATAAAAAATTACCATGGTCATGACCATCTCTAAGTGTACTATATGATTTAGGGGATTATCAAGTGATTCCCATCTATTTAAATGTCTTTTCCCTCATATCTTCCTAGTTGGGTCATAACTAGGGTTGTAGAGAGGTTTAAGAGTACCCAAGACTCTTAATAATGATTCATATAGTTGAGGGGATAGACATGTAAAATAATTCCATAAAACACTATTATAATAATACATCCACCTCTCCTAAAGTGCCAATCCTCCCATGTAGAAGATTCATATAATAGTGAGCATGTGAAGTCACCTCTCAAGGATGAAACATGATTTCTAGGTAGTGTTAAGTGTCTTAAGGTCAAAATGACCAACTATAATATCTATAATACAACTCATATATATTATAAATCCATTTAATAACCTGATAATGTTGTTAATTAATATTGGAGGTACCCTTATGACCTCATTTTTCCTTATTCTCCCTCTTCTAGATGACATTATTTAATAATGCTAATAGATAAGCATATACTACTATAGGGTTCTTAGAGTTTTGGAATCATTGTAATTTTTATGGATCTTATATATTATATCTAACATAAATAAAATCCCTAAATTCCTTTGGAATAATTGTGTAGGCTTGAATTAGCCATTTGCCCTTTATCTGCATGTATACAGTCTCTTATTTGAACACCCAAGTGTATCTACCTATATAAATAGTCATGGATACCCTTTTATATGGATATTACAAGGTTATTTAAGGAATTTAGGTCCAATTCTCATCCTTGAAGTTCATTATATATGCAAATAACCTTCATTTCCTTGATCACAGGCTTAAATTAGCCTTCTCAAGCCTAGTACATACAACATGACTTTTTCACATGCCAACCAACTCATTTTTGTGATGATTAGGAGATTTATTAATACCAAAAATATCATTTCATGGCTTAAATACTTTATATAGATGCATTTTTAAGCATCTTTCCCGCATTGGGTGTCTTTCAAGGTTTTAGTAAGGGTCTTGGAGGTATAAGACTCTTAGCAATGATTCATATAGTACAAACCTCCAAACCAAAAATTATTTATATGGATATTTATTAAATTTACCTATTCAACTTCCATGATCATATTTATTTACCATGTAAAGGATGTGTTAAGATATGAATGTAGGGAAATGTGCTTTGAATGATTGTCTAGACTATGCAAGCAAATAAAAGGTTTAACAAGCAAAAATACAAGTTTTTTGAATTTCCCCCATCCAATAACTTATATAATATTTTAATTTACTCTCCAAACCATTAATATGACCATAAATATGCAAATATTACCTATATATGTCTCAATATGATAGTAGGGTCTCTTATTCGATTTAAGGTCTATCTCCATCTACTAGCCCTCAAGGGCATATTGAATTGACATATAATTTTTATAAATACCATAAAGTGTAATAAGACACATAATATCATATTTTATTTCCTCACAAACATATACATGAAGCCCAAGCCTCTTATCTTATCTATAAACCTCTAAATAGTCCACCTAGTCCCATTACTGATTCATAACTGATTGAGGTAGCTTTGAGACAAAATAGTGAGTGTTTCCACTAATTGTATAGTATTTAGTATAAAATTTATATATTAATATAGTGATAATTATCATTTTTCCAAAATTTTAGATCCTATCTACACCTATAGAGGCTTTAAAACCTCAAACTTCCCAAAACTGACTATAGATGTTGACTATGTTTATAAGTTTCTAAGGTTTCAAATATCCAAGATGTGTTATAAAAATTTAATATTCATATAAATTTATAAGTTAATAATATTTTGTTAACTCGTTGTACAAAATATCTTTAAATGGACCTCACTCCCTCAAACCTACCCATAATACTCATCTTCCTTTAATCCAAACAAGAGCTCTTAAGAACAAGTGTATTGTAGCTTACTTTAGATATGGTTTTATTTTTTATGACCTTCCCATGATCATTATTATTTTTATAGTCCTTGAAAATTATTAAATTTCTAAACAAGTTTTAACTATCCTCTACACACATTTACCAACACTTCAACCACTTATCTTTATTCATATACACAGTATTGTACTTAATACCTGTAGGTGACCTTGAAATTATTAACATCTATGTTTTTGGTTTAAACCACCTTAACTACCTCAAAGGATTTGAATATTACTTAAGTAAATAATCTAGGCTTTAAATAACTATTCAAGATTCCATATCTAACAAGTTCAACTTTCACTCTAATGCATAAAATTGAGCTTATTTCACTTGGTTACATAACTCTATTAAGTTGGCTACAAATACACATTAGTTGTCTCATTTGGGTCTAGGACCTTATCATTACATATTTAAACTTGTTTATACTCTCAATTGAATTAAAATTCAATACTCATATAAACTTTTATCTTCCATTTGAAATAAATCTATTGATTCTCCAAAATGCCTGTAGGTGTCTAGGGTATTGACTGTAGGTGATGATCCACTATTTCTTGTACGAACTAAGATAGGATGATATATTGAGAAGGTAAATTACATGATTTATGAACTCACTCATCAATTTAAAATAACCTAGGGTATATTTTAATAGAACTCATTTCATTGAGAGATATTCTAGCCTCCTCTATACACCACTTTTATGAAATATAATTGACCATGTTTTTCACCTTGGCTATAGGTGAAGACTTATTATTTGAGCATGGATTAAGGATATACAACACACCTTCATGACCATAAATATATCTAACACCTTTTTTCTTATCAAAATAATATATTAATGATGTGGGTGTGGATAAGTACGTGATGATACATGTGTATGATGATAATGGAATAAAATGTAAACTGGGAGTGAAGTGAAAAGCTTATAACAATGGTGAATGCCAGTGAAAAGGTCACGAAAATGGAATGAAACATGGGGGAATGGAATGAAACATGAATCCACATTAAAAATAGTCTTAAATTATCCTAGGTGAGAATAATCATATCCATTAATAAGATATATCATTTTGAAGACTCTCAAAGAGGTATACACAGTTAAAAGTGAAACCTAAGATTCTCTAAATTACCTTAACATATGCTAAGTTACCTTAACATATGTTAAATGAGACTATTAAGGTGTTGAGGGAATATTTATGGTTGATAGGATGTGAGGCCTTGATGTAAATTTGATAAATTTTAAATAAGGACACATGATCATGAATGAAATATCTCATACAACATCTTACTATGTTTTGACAACTTTGAATAAACCATTGAACCGTACACTATCTTCAACCTTGCTTTCAAACTGCATATTTAGTAGTTTATGTGTTCTTAATCTCTATATACTCACACATGTGGATAAAAATGTTAGGTAATCCATGAAATGTATCTTCAAGACTTAAATAATCAAGAGGAAGTATTAGTTTGACCAAAATAGTCAGAAACTCAACAAAACCATACTTCTTATCTAGCCTTGTGTAGATGTGAATGGTGAATAGAAACCTTAAGTTATTAGAATTGGTTCATAAAGTTGGTATTAATAAACCAACAACTAATATCCATGATTGGAAGTTCATAAGGCCTAGTTCCTTTGGTCAAGAGCTTTACTCTCCTTTCTCTCTCTCTATTGTATGGACTGAGCACAACCCTGAAGTGCTCTTGATGTCTACTAATGAACTGATCAGGGAAAACACATTGATATTTGGCCTATCAATCCTTCAAAAATCATAATATATTCACCATGTGCCTATAAAAATACCTTATTACATCTAAAAAACTTCTCTTGAGTAAATCCATTTAGTACAAATACATACCACTAAAAAAAGGTTGTTGAATCCTACAAATTCTCATTCATTTCCTATTATTTTAGTTTAAAGTCACCATTTTAGGGAAAAATGAATGAAAATGTAGGTCAAAAGGCATCCAAAAATAAGGAACGCATTTTGGAGAGCAAAAAGTTAGATGTTTTTACATGCATGAGTCTATTTGATGGTAAAATAATGTTTTAGAATCATAGAGGGAACATTTTCAAAGCATGAAACCACTTTAATAAAGTAATATAAGGACCATGAGGGTGATTAGAGATGTTATGAATACTTTATTGGAATTTTTAGGTTAAAGTTTGTCATTTAAAGACTAAAACATTTATTTTAGACAACATATATATAGCCTCATAAGAAGATTTACCAATGAATATCACAAAGAGTATTTATAGCCTTATAAAAGTTTTAATGAGGATTATATGTATCTTGATCACACTTTCAAGGCTTATAGTCCACCATACCTTGCATATACCAAAAAAACTAGAGAAATTTATGGTGAGTCATCGGCTACAATCTTCAACCATATTCATCAAGGTACTATAGATCATAATACCACTTCAATAAATTTTCAAAGACATCCAAACCTACCCAAACACTATGAGGACACTTAACACAAGTTAAAATAGAGACATGATAATGACAAGACATTGAGACCTACTCCCTTCACTTGAGAGTCAATGAACATCCTTTTGAATTTTCCTAATTCCTTAATAAATATGACAACTATGAGGTTTTCATGATGGACCAAATATCCCAATCCTCAATTTGACACCTTTCTAGGCCCAAAGATAAAAATTGGTCAACAAGAACTACATTGGGATTGATCCCTCTTCAGAGTATTGGTATGTAGGAAAATCTCATCATAGTGGGGTGTTGAGGATGTACAACCTACCCAAATAATAAAACACTTTACTACTTGTGCCAATAAAACACCTTAGCAAAATGGAGTTTTAAGGTTTGCATATAAAATTAATCAAAATAGATCATATACAAAGATCCAAAACTCATGTGCATAGAAACAAGCTTGGCATACCCAAACACATGTGCACTTATAAGCTTAGAACACTTCTACACATATGACATTAGTGCTAAAATAGATATACTAGTTCCACATGGAGCTATTATCCAATTAGGGAATTAGTATCTAGGAAGAGTTTTGACACCAAGGTCTTATCCATGAAACTTAGATTAGCCTATGCCCTAGTTTGGATCCTTCAGATCTTCCATTTCAATCATTTCGTAGTTAAGTACTTTTTTACATTAATTATTGTTATTTTTATAAAGGTCAAACTAATTCAATTCTATTACAAATTAGTGGCTATATTTATTTTATATTTCTAACCTAATTTACTATACTCAGACCTTTAAAAACCTAGGATTTACATCTATTAATTCCTAAATAGTTAAAACACAAACATACTACTTTCTCACCCTTACATAGTGATTATTTATACTTATTATGGCCTACATTAAGTTTACACAATAACATAATTTTATTTATACATATTACATAAGCATATACATTGACTCTTTCCCACTAAGGACATGATTATTATTATCACCAAATCCTCTCTTGAGACATAATATTGTGATTCATATAAAGAGTGGGAGCATGTTGTTTGCTTTTACTTCTTCCACATTTTCTAGGATAATATAATTAATACATATACTAATAATTATTTAGATCAATTACATTCTTTTAATTTCTAATCCTTTCCACATATCCTTCCTTGACTATATTGGTATGTGTTAATATCTAAAAAATAAAAAAATTAGGACATAAGGATAATAAGTTTTGCTTTCCATTTCCTTTGATTTATGTTATTTATCATGTGTTTGGTAGATTACATATATTTTTCATATGCAAATGTATTTCATAGAATATATGAGTGGATATAGGACATACAAGTTATACATGATACATGGATGTATAGATGTATGAAATTACTATACCCAACAACCATGCCAATGCTAGGGGCATCTCATTCCATAAGATACATTTTTATAGGTTATATATTTCTATGATATTTCCATTTATCAGGTTGAGCTAAATTGATTTATTAAATATGCCTTTCTATTGATTTTTTTTATAGTTCTAATTTTCATGGATATACTATTTATCTATGCTATGATGTTGACATGGATTAATGTGATAGAGTATTTTGACTCATTATATGCTTCATTATTGTTATTTATTTTCATAAAGGTTAATAATTGATTGTGTTATGTGTGGCTATCGAATTATTGTGTGATGTTACTTGATTGAGTGTATAACTGTATGGTTCTTTCATGTATGGTCTTTGACTTATTGTGAAAAATTACTTATTTAAGTGTATAATTTTATGACTTTTTATTGTGTGGCCCTTTCCTTGTGCAACATTGATTATTCATAGTGTATCATTTATTTTTAATTGTTTGTGGTTCTTGAATTTCTAACATTGTATGTTCATTCAGTGTATTATGTGTGTCTTATTTTATATGACATTAAGTGATATTAAATATGAATTTATTGTGTTTCATGGCCATGACATTTTATGTACTTATGTATGGAAAAATATTAGATTATCTATTAATATTGTGGTGAAGTGATCCATAACATGCACCTTTGTACTTATGTGTAGTGCCATGATATATATCATGCAATCTTTTGTGTGGGTTACTATTTAGTGCTTATATATCTAATTATTACTTCTATGTGCTTAATTTTCATATCTATCTTGATATGAAAATTGTATTTCTTAGGATATATGTTTCATATATGCATTGATGATTTATTTATACCATGATGACATATTCTCCACATGTTAGCACATGATCTTTCCATGATTATATATATGTATATAACATGATGCATTCAACTCTTTTTATTTTGAGATAAGTAATTCATAGGCTACATTTATCACTTCAAAATGGGGGTATATTAATGGCCTTTTGATAGAGAATCAAGTACATAAATAATTTAGATTTTGTGACAAATTACATATATTAGAGGGTACATATTGGATTAGATTACCATTTTGTTTTAGATTATGGGACAAATATTTATAGTTTGATTTAAATTATGGGGGAATATGTAATGTATATACATGTTAGGACTTGTTATAAATTCATAAGTATTAGGTTAGATTTAAAATAATAATCTAAAGGGGAATACTTATTTTATAAATGCACCCCCTCTAAATAATGTTATTAGTGAAAAAGTTATTAAATAGTTATTTGGTTTTGAAGATAATATTTACACATGAAAATAAGTTTATAAATAATTATAAAGTGGTTTATTTACTAGTTCAAAGATAAATCAATAAACAGGGCTTCCATTGAGTGTTGGGGGTTAATAGAGTAAAGGTACCCTCTTGTAATTTTTTACTGAAAATTAATAAAATGTATGCTACCCACCATAGTGGGAACCAAATTCAACTAAGTGAATTTTCCCAATAATTTGGATTAGTAGTATCAGAGGTAAGTGTGTAAAGACAAAGGGGCAGGTCCATGTGAAAATAAGAAGACTCAAGTGAATAAAAATTAGGGGAGTAAGATTTTTAAATTTTCATTAAAATTATATATTTTGAAATTATTTTTTGTAAATAATTTTTAATATTCATCACAAATCAATAAATATCTATGATAAAATATTTTTTTGAGAGAAGATTCATTGATTAATGAAGGAAAATAAATGTACATAAAAAAATAAAATTATTATTTGTCTGAATAAAATTGTTGATTGCCTAAAAAGGAAATTTATTTGTTAAGCCCATTTTTTACTAAAAAAGTATTTAACCAAATATGGATATAAAAATTTGAAAGTGTAAGAGTATATAAGAAAAAATAGGTAGAATTAAAGCTATGATAAAAATATCTTAGGTGTCTAAATATTGAGAAAGTATTAGAAGTGGAAGATAAAAAAAACATATCTAACAAAAGTATTGAAAATATCATGGCAATAAAAGTTCAGACATAAGTTGATTAAGGTGTTGGAGATTTTATCTTTTTTTATTGAATATATTCATATATAAAATAGGAATACAAAAGAACAATCAATATCCTTTGAATCAAGGTGGGATCTTTGGAATGGGGATTTGAGGTTTATTTGAAAACACTCCTGATAAAGGCTAATAAGGGTGTTAGAAGCTTTAGTGGAAGAGAGGTTAAATTAATTATAAAATAATTACAAGGAGTTTTAACCATCCAACCAACAAAAAAAAAAAATTCAAAAGTGTATTTCAAAGGCTTGAAATAAGTAAGTGGGCCCCTCAATGTGTTGTTCAATTATTTTTCACAAGTGAGTGAATATGCATGTTATTGTTTTTAGAAAAAATCATAAAAAAACACCTTATATACAAGGTTTGCACTTTATGTTTTGTAAGTCTTAATAGAGTAAGTGGTTGTTATTTTTTTAGTCACTTGTAAGAGTCAGAGGTTAAAAGTTCAAATCCCCTCAAGTGTATTCTTTATTAAAATTTTATTTTACATGTTTTTTTATTTAAAAATAAAATATTTCAAGCATATTTTATTTTAAATTTGCATGCATTATGTGAAGTGGATTAAAAATGTGGAATACTAATATATAAGGGTTTAATTTTTTTACATTATTTTTTTAATTGAGGTTAAGTGAAAAACCCATAAAAAACCTACCATATGTTCTATGCAAAGGTTAAGTGAAAAACCTTGTAGACATAATCTTGTGTGAAATTGTGTTGTTAGTTTTTATGAAGCACTATCTTTTTAGTGTGATTTATGTTGAAAAATGCCTAAAATTAAAAAAATGAATTCCAACAAATATTATTTAATGGTTTCTAATTATTTTGATTGGAAACACCTAATGGAAGTGTCACTTGTGTTTAATGAGTTGTGGTTTGTTTTTAGTACTATAAAATGTGGGTTTAGTTGTCATTTGTTTTAAGAGATGAAAATTCCATATTTCCTACCTCCCAAAATAAGCTAGATATGTTAAACTTAAAGGATTATAAATCCTAAGCTTTAATAAATTTTTTACTATGGATATATATATATATATATATATATATATATATAGAGAGAGAGAGAGAGAGAGAGAACTCTCCCACTAGTTTACTTAGGAAACACTTTATTATTTGTATGATAAAAATTTCTAGACATAAGAAAATACATATCCATATATATTTATTTACATTGTCTTTATCAAATGATGGGGATATGGGAGGGTACATATAAGAAATTAAAAAAATTGCAACAAAATACACTAAGGTAGGTTGTGGGAAACTTGATAATGATTTGATAGTGACTATTGGATTGAAAGTACTTGCTAGTTCTTAAGATAAATTATGAAGATGCTTCATGTCAATGATAATAAAAATAGGTCTATTTTTTTAAATGAATTTATTATTAAACATGACTTGTACCTCCCCCATAAAAATAATAAAATAGATTGGACTCATGTCACAGAAAAAAACCCTAGTACTTCAAATACTAGTAAACATAATTATAGATGGGTAGAGGTTATAGGGGAATAATATTTAAAAATTGAGGAATGTGGAATTATCATAACCAAAATAATTATACTAATTAAAAATATAATAATCATCATAATCATAGTAAAACAAGTGATACAGGATGATGTCAAGGTTAAGCTAGAGGTAGAGGTAGAGGAAGATCATATATCAAGTATCATAGGTGCGGAAAATATGGTCATATTCTAGCCCAATGTGGGATTTCCTATGATAAAATTCAAAAATGAAAAAAAAATGCACAAATCAAACCCCATTAAATATGCAGAACATTATAATGATGAGTTGGTAAACATTGCACATGAATCAATACTTACAACATTAGGAGATTATTACATCATAACTTACATGGAGTTTGATATTACTAATGAATTTATAGATGTTTAGCTCTTGAATATATGTGCAACCAAACATATGACATATAAAAAACACATATTTTGTAATTAAAAAGAAGTGTATTTATCTCTTGTCATGTTAGTAGACATATGATACATATTTCAAAAAGAATTGGATCTATTATGATTTTTATTCCTAATGGTTTTATTAACTATCTACAAGATGGCTAATATGTTCCTACTATGGAAAATCATCTCATTTATTTAGTGACGATTCAAAATAATGGTTACCAAATTATGTTAGAAAATGAGATTATTTATATAAACTCAGTCAAATAAAGGTATCAAATTATCTACACTAGATATGAAGATGGGAGCATGGTTCATTGGCATTGTAAAATGATTCCTACTACATAAGAAATAATAACAGTAATTAAAATAGGAACAATGTCAACACAACATTTTTGGCATCTATTTTATGAAAATTTAAATGTTCACTCTTTGATGGACTTACAAAGACACAATATGGTGTATGGTTTGCATAATTTTATGAAATAGAGAATTATTTGTGAGTCATGTATCTTAGGCAAAAAAAATATGGATAATTTACCAATGGACTCTTCTTGGAGATCTAAATATGTTTCAACTTGGTTCATAGTGATGTATGTGACATAAAACAATCATGTATTGGAGGGTGTAGATGCTTAGTGTTATTTATGAATTATTTTCTAGGATGACTTGGGAGTATTTCATAAATAATAAATATTTTTTTCACTAAGTTTGTTAAATGTTTACACTTAGATGTAAATGAATAAAGTTTGAAATTATCCACACTTTGATTAGACAATGGTTTTGAATACACCTCGAATTAGTTTTGAAATTATTTTTTGGAACATGGAATAAAAGGGTAGTATAATAATTATTATAATCCACAACAAAATGGAGTTTATAAGTGAATGAATAGAAAATTTTAAGGTACAAATCAAACCATATTGTATTATAAAAAACTATATAAATTTTGGGATGAAGCTCTTATTACTAGAGTGTAGTTAAGGAACACTTCCTAAATAATTTATCTTTTAGGAATAATTCCATATGAGGAATGTAATGTGTTTAAGCCCAAGGTACAACATTTGGAACAAAGCATGTAAGGATCTTTAATGATTGGTTGGTATGGGGAATGAGCTTGTAACTAGTCTTGTATCTTATTTAAAAAACAAATTAACTCTCCTAATCTCTTTATGACTTGGAAAAATAACATACCCTAATTACCATTTCATGAACAAGATAGACAAGCTCTATACATGGGTGCTTCAACATGGCTATAAGTGTAATTGAGCAAAGAGTTTACTAAGAGGATTGGAAAGGTTGTAAGTTGCCTAAATCATGATATGGTGAAAAAAAACATTAATAGAGGGAAAAAATTTAATTAATACATGTGGAAAACCATCTTATATTCACATGAGACCTTTGTAGAAGACTAACATTCTACAGCAACGAAGAAACTTGATTGAAGCTTCGAAATGGTAACTTCCTAAAATATGAGACAAATTGCCAATAAAAACATCATTAAACATGACAATAATAATGGAGATAATTTTAGAAGGTATTAAACATCCTATAGATTCCACATCACCAATTGGTTCATATGAACTTGTCCAAAATGGATCAAAACCTATAAGGTATAGGAAACAATGAGTAGAAAAACATAGTCAACTTATAAGGGATGGTTCATAAAGCATGGTTTACCAATAATTTCACTCTTGTTATGAAAATTAATGTCTCTTAGTTTAATACCACTCCAAAAATAATTTTACCTAAAATTTCTTCAGTTGTCTATACTAAACACAAACGTACTAGTCACTTCTATATGTCTAAAAAGATAAAGAAGGAACATAAAAGGTTTGGCTTAAAAATGGAACTTAAAAAGCATTTTAAGCATTGATATGAGTTTTAGGAAGATTAATAGGCATTTAATAACCTTATCCCATGTTTCAACCTCCCTCATAGGTCGTACAAGTACCAAACTCACCTTTTTCAGTTGATTACTTGATCTTCAGTTAGATAACCTACAAGATTATGATTTAACTAACATTCCTGATATGGAATATGACCTCTTAGACATTTTGAAGAAAAATAGGTCACCTTTACACCTTGGGAACCATACCACTTACATTTTTGACCCTTAAAAACCCACTAAATGACCTAAAATGACAAATAAACTTATTAGACCATGACTAAGGCTAAAAATGCATTAAATAACATCAAAAGGATTATAACATACCCTATGACAAAGTATTTGACCCCTAAAACATTTTAAAAACCAATTTTTTTACCTTTGTGGGTCCAAATTTGACCTAAAAGTCAAATTTGGTCAACATAAGGATTACAACTATAATGGGTGATTTGAATATTAGGGTGCTTATGACCCCAATGGAGAATTTAATGGGGTAATTATGCCCTAAGGAAAGTTCCTTTTTTCAAATTTTTGTTTGGAAAGACAAATTTCACAACCCTCATGAAAAAGGAATATTGTTAAGCCATTGAGAAACATAGAACCTTAACCACTCTACTCATTTAATTGATATTGAACCTCAAAATGGAAGGGTGGAACCCTATAATAGGATAGTATGTAAAATAAATTAGCTATTGTAGATGGATTTTATATCCAAATTTTTACCCTCAGTACCTTGGGTGCCAACTTAAAAAATGTTAAAATTATAATAGTGTGTACATGAACAACATTCATGACCCTAATCTGATCCAACCATACTAATATGGTTTATAATGTTATAAAATATATATGTCACTCTATCCCAAACTTGATATATGTTAAAAATCATGTACCTATAATAATGTATTCATTAATCAAACCTACTAGGAAAATTCACTAAGTTAAATATTATTCCTACTATGATGGGTAATAGACATTTTATTATTTCTTGGTAAAAATTTAAAAGAGGGTGCCTTTACTCCATTAACCCCCAACACTCAATGGAACCCATATTTATTTATAAAACTTGGGTTGATATATCAACCACTATATAACTAATTAGTAACTTAATTTCATATGGGAATACTAACTACAAAATCAACTAACCTATTGTCTAACTTATTCACTAATAATGTTATTTAGAGGGCGTGTATTTATAAAAGAAACATACCCCTTAACATTATTTATTAAAACTAACCTAACACTTGAGACTTTTGATAAATTTATAAAAAACCCCCATGATCCAAATTTAGTTTTAAAAACACATACCAAGATGCTTCCTAAAAAATTTAAACTTTATATTATCTATGGGTATTATGAAAATTTCAGATATTTGATCTGAAGTTGGGAAAAATATTGGTTCAAAATTTTAATTTGACACCAACATTCATAGATAATGATACTAAATATTTATTTATTTAGTATTTGTATGGAAATTTTATTCTTTTACATCTTGATTTCACTTTGATTACCCATGTATAAATGTGTAGGACTAATTTACGGTATACATATATCTTCAGTAATGCATATACTATGATTATGCTAATGAAATTCCATAGTATCCTTATTTTTACAACACAACATAATGGCAGTTAAACCCACATGCAGTGTAACCTCTTGTAGTCACTCTCCAATCCAAAAAAATTCCAATATATATAACATAATACCCCATAAACATTAAGTTATTATTTTGGTGGTATTCAATGCCATGTGTATTTTTTCCCTATTGGTAGTGAAGTACTATTTTAACTACTTTCCAATGAATTTCTTTGAACTTATCTATAAACCTTGACAAATAATCATTATAAAAAAAAATGGCTTTATTGTCATCAATTATATCAATATTCCCACTAATTGTCTATATTTTCTGTCATCACAAAACTCGCCTTCATCATCATTAGAAAATTTCAAAGATATTTTACCTAGGTATATGTGTAGTTTTATCGCTCATTCATTCTAAACATTTATAATAAATCAAAACATATTTATTTTATGTAATTAAATTTTTTTATCTTTCTGAGTTACCTCTATGCCTAAATAATACAGAATAATGCCAAGATTTGTAATCTCAAAACCTTATTTTAGTTCATTATTCATGTTCATATTATGTTTTTCATCATTCCCCATGAAAAAAATAATTTACATAGAGGATAATAATTACAAACTTATTATCATGCACTCAAATGTATAGTGTATCATCTAATTCAATATGCATAAACACATTTTTTTCAATTAAAATCACATTTTTTCAATTAAAATCACATTTTTTCATACCCATCCCCAAATGAATATTTGAGCCCATATAGTTATTTTACCAATTGACACACTTTATTTTCAGCATTTACTACCTCAAAACCTTGCAGTTGTGCCGTGTAGACTTCTTACTATAGATCATGATTAAACGGGCACTTTTTACATCCAATGTATATAATTTCTACCCATTTTTTTCTAGTGAAAGAACCATGTGAATAGTTTCCAATTTGTAGTAGGTGAAAATGTTTCCTCATAATATATACCTTGTTATGTATACCCATTTGCACTAAGTTGTGTTTATTTTTATCAACAAAACCATAAAATTTTTATTCAACTCTATAAATGAACTTAAATCCAATGGTTTGAATATGTAGAGCATGATAAAAAACCCAAGTGTGATTATTCATTATAGCATCTATTCAACTTGCATAAAAAATAAACTATTTCAATATATGCTTCCTCAAAATTAGATGGTTCTATGAAATAATTAGCAATAATTCCATAAGTTATCTATTTATGAGAAATCATAGGACATGTTTTACCAAATTCATCTAATTTTAGGTCAAAAAAATTATACAATCCCAATTAATATATTTTAAAAAATTTCTCAAGATCAAGAGAAATATAAATCTCTGCAAGCAAATCACTACTATATTATTTGTTTATGGAAAATAATGAGTATTAAGGTAACTTATATAATTTTCATTATTTTATAAGTTATCATTTTTCAAATAATTTAAAGAAGTTGAAGTGGTTAATTGTAAAATAGAATAAATTGAATGAAAATTTGGTTAATTCAAATCAACCTCATACCAAAATATATGAAATTTAGGTTAATTTATCAATCCCTTAAAAATTTTACACTTTTGTATATTTTTTTCCAACCTATAAAACTATGAATCAATTTTTTTAGTGTTTATATTTCTAAAATAGTCATAAGTTTCATCTCTACTCACTATAATATTTTTGTATCATGTGCAAGAAAATGATACCTTTTTTTGTTAATATAATATATAAGGAAGATGCATTTTGTTCTCTTAGGTTCCAACTTAGTTATGTATT
The DNA here is from genome assembly GCA_037957365.1 of Torreya grandis. Classification (NCBI taxonomy): domain Eukaryota; kingdom Viridiplantae; phylum Streptophyta; class Pinopsida; order Cupressales; family Taxaceae; genus Torreya; species Torreya grandis. Next base: position 1,346,528 of record JARHVA010000104.1, read on the forward strand.
CTATAGGAACTAAATCTGATCAAGTACATAAAAAAATTCAAATATCTGAAATTTTTATAATACCCATAGATAATATAAAGTTTAAAATTTTTAGGAAGCATCTTGGTATGTGTTTTTAGAACTAAATTTGGATCATGGGGGTTTTTTATAAATTTATCAAAAGTTTCAAGTGTTAGGTTAGTTTTAATAAATAATTTTAAGGGGTATGTTTCTTTTATAAATACAGGCCCTCTAAATAACATTATTAGTGAATAAGTTAGACAATAGGTTAGTTGATTTTGTAGTTAGTATTCCCATATGAAATTAAGTTATTAAGTAGTTATATAGTGGTTGATATATCAACCCAAGTTTTATAAATAAATATGGGTTCCATTGAGTGTTGGGGGTTAATGGAGTAAAGGCACCCTCTTTTAAATTTTTACCAAGAAATAATAAAATGTCTATTACCCATCATAGTAGGAATAATATTTAACTTAGTGAATTTTCCTAGTAGGTTTGATTAATGAATAGATTATTATAGGTACATGATTTTTAACATATATCAAGTTTGGGATAGAGTGACATATATATTTTATAACATTATAAACCATATTAGTATGGTTGGATCAGATTAGGGGCATGAATGTTGTTCATGTACACACTATTATAATTTTAACATTTTTTAAGTTGGCACCCAAGGTACTAAGGGTAAAAAGTTGAATATAAAATCCATCTACAATATCTAATTTATTTTACATACTATCCTATTATAGGGTTCCACCCTTCCATTTTGAGGTTCAATATCAATTAAATGAGTAGAGTGGTTAAGGTTCTATGTTTCTCAATGGCTTAACAATATTCCTTTTTCATGAGGGTTGTGAAATTTGTCTTTCCAAACAAAAATTTGAAAAAGGAACTTTCCTTAGGGACTAATTACCCCATTAAATTCTCCATTGGGGTCATAAGCACCCTAATATTCAAATCACCCATTATAGTTGTAATCCTTATGTTGACCAAATTTGACTTTTAGGTCAAATTTGGACCCACAAAGGTAAAAAAATTGGTTTTTAAAATGTTTTAGGGGTCAAATACTTTGTCATAGGGTATTTTATAATCCTTTTGATGTTATTTAATGCATTTTTAGCCTTAGTCATGGTCTAATAAGTTTATTTGTCATTTTAGGTCATTTAGTGGGTTTTTAAGGGTCAAAAATGTAAGTGGTATGGTTCCCAAGGTGTAAAGGTGTCCTATTTTTCTTCCAAATTTCTAAGAGGTCATATTCCATATCAGGAATGTTAGTTAAATCATAATATTGTAGGTTATCTAATTGAAGATCAAGTAATCAACTGAAAAAGGTGAGTTTGGCACTTGTACGACCTATGAAGGAGGTTGAAACATGGGATAAGGTTATTAAATTCCTATTAATCTTCCTAAAACTCATATCAATGCTTAAAATGCTCTGTAAGTTCCATTTTTAAGCTAAACCTTTTATGTTCCTTCTTTATCTTTTTAGACATATAGAAGTGACTAGTACATTTGTGTTTAGTATAGACAACTGAAGAAATTTTAGGTCAAATTATTTTTGGAGTGGTAGTAAACTGAGAGACATTAATTTTCAAAAAAAGAGTGAAATTATTGGTAAACCATGCTTTATGAACCATCCTTTATAAGTTGACTATGTTTTTCTACTCACTGCTTCCTATACCTTATAGGTTTTGATCCATTTTAGACAAGTTCATATGAACCAATTGGTGATGTGGACTCTAGAGGATGTTTAATACCTTCTAAAATTATCTCCATTATTATTTTCATGTTTCATGATGTTTTTATTGGAAATTTATCTCATATTTTATGAAGTTACCATTTTGAAGCTTCAATCAAGTTTCTTCCTTGTTGTAGAATGTTAGTCTTCTACAAAGGTCTCATGTGAATATAAGATGGTTTTCCACATGAAATAATTAAATTTTTTCCCTCTATTAATGTTTTTTTTCACCATATCATGCTTTAGGCAACTTACAACCTTTCCAATCCTCTTAGTAAACTCTTTGCTCAATTACACTTATAGCCATGTTGAAGCACCCATGTATAGAGATTGTCTATCTTGTTCATGAAATGGTAATTAGGGTATGTTATTTTTCCAAGTCATAAAGAGATTAGGAGAGTTAATTTGTTTTTTAACTAAGATACAAGACTAGTTACAAGCTCATTCCCCATACCAACCAATCATTAAATATCCTTACATGCTTTGTTCCAGATGTTGTTAGAGGTTTTCATGTTTGGACAGTGTTATGGATCTTGTCTTAAAAAATCCTTGATAAAAATCATGAATTTGAAGGATTTATATTAATTTTTAGTTTCTATTTAAACCATTCATCCACTCTTATTTCTCCATTCCATGTTTAATGCCTCCATATAGCGAATGCACACCTCTAAGAGCCTTTTGCTAACATCATGCTAAAGGTGAAGAGTTGGGACATGCTTCAATATCTTAAGATTGATAATAATGAATTTAGGTAATTTTTTAAAACATATAAGTTATTAAAAACATACACACCTTTTATATTTTCTATTTGACCTACTACCTATGTATGTGCAAATGACCACCTACAGGTGGTACCATAAAGCCAAAAAGGCATTTGTATGGAAATATGAAACATGGTAGAACCTTCTTCTGGTTCATAGAATTTGAGTTCACCATTTTAGACATATATGAGTTGTTTTATGTAAAAATATAAAGGTAAATCATCTTTCAAGATGATGAATGTAGCTTTAGGGAAACCTTCCCTAAAATGTGAAAACAAAGGTCCAAGGGCTTGTTAGAATATCTTCTAGTAAGGTCAACAAGAGTTATAGAGAATATAAATAGGTGAAATTTAATGACTATAGTATGGATTAATATTACAAGGATGGGATCAATAGGATTTATGTAAAGTGGTTTTTTGGGGTCTTAAAGATGCCTCCAAAAACATTGAAATGTTGCATTCTTATCTACAAGTTTGAGGTTTGAATGATAGTTGATATCCTAAGAGAGAAAAAACACACTCTCATGTTATAAATAATGGTTCCATTGATTAAATTATGTAAAAATAGAATGAGGGTCACTATTAGGATGTGGATTCATAGTTTTTGACACTCATAGACACCTACAGGTGTCCCTTTATAGGAAAATATGCACCTACAATAGAATATGTAGTTAGTGACCTAGGCAAGGTGTTTTGATGGTATTTTAACCCATCCAAGGTGATAATAAGTATTATTATATTATTTATGACCCCAATTATTAAATTATAGTCTCTCCATACACCGACCAAGCTTAGTTTCATCTCACACACACCTATAAGAGTAAAAAAGGTAGAGTTTCATAGTCAAGGTAGGGAGAACTCAATTTGATGAATTCAAAGTGCATATGAAGGGTAAAATTAGAGTTAACATGATGAAATAGAATTTTAAAACATAAATTAATATCATGATAACATCCATTAAATATTATAATGATGAAACAAGCTTACCCAGACCTTTTAGAGCCCTGTATGCACCTACAGCTAAGTGTGTAGTCTTGAGCCTGCATTGAGGGTAAGGAGGTGAACTTGCTTAGGAATATGGAGGGGGTTTAATAAAAAATTTAAATGGTTAATTATTAATTTATAAAGTTTTTTCACAAGTTATATTAACCCATTTAATATTATCACCTACTGTTCCTACTGGGCAAAGGTAACAGTGTGTACAAATAGGTAAGAATGAGGAATCCAAATAAAAAAAGTGTTTTGGGTGAATTAAAAGATTTTTTATAATTAATTTTATGTGGGTAACATTTTTAATAAATATAATAATCTTATAGTTAGCATTGATAATTCATTCTTAGGTGGAAGTAAAGAAATGCAAGAAAATAGTCCTTGTGAAGGCATTTTTTGGGCAAATTAAGTTGGTTAGGTGCCTATATGGATGAATATAGATAAAAATTTATTAAAAATTTTCATTTTTACCTAATAAAACTCTTAAAATATTAAATTTCATTTTGGAAGAGGGATATACCTCACTATTTTGTCTTAGAGGTCAGCCAGTCAAGAAAAATTAGGGTTTGGCAAAACAAAGAAATGAAGCCAAGGAGGGTGAGAAACTTGATAGAAATATTGGGGAACCTAAAGAAAAATATTTTTATTTTTATTAAATTTAAATAGGTTATATGAATAATTAATTTAATCTTTGACCTCTCAAAGTGATCAAAACACTCCTGCACACAATCCAACTAGACAAGCTCCAATTAGGCCTAGTTGGTGAATGAGAGGAAGAGATGAAAAGGAGTGTTTGGAACGTTTTTTTATGACTATTTGAGATTAAATTATGTGTGAAAAATAATTATATACCATCCTAAACATGATATATCAGTCAAAATATCCAAAACTATCAAGGTGGATGCTAAGCCCATTAGGCCTTGAAAGGACCTAGAGCCATTTAGGGGTCCAACATCACTTCTAGCTCTTGGTAAGATATATATATATATATATATATATATATATATATATATAATTTTAATATGTTTATGAGATATATTTATAAATTTTTGAGATTTTTTTATATAGATAAACATATAATAAATCTACTTTTAGCTCAGAGACAGTCCAAACATGCAGGAATTAAAGAGACAAACTTGATAAGCTAGTTTTGAATACTCACATCTTTCATGTGAATGTGCATGGATGAAAAATGAGTTTTGAGAGGTTCTTATGGGTATTTTAAATAATTTATATGGAATTTTTTGTCAATTCAAATGTCATGGATTTATGAGCAAAGCTTAAGGACAAAAATTTCCTAAAACCCTTACAAACCCTTAGTCAAGACCCAATGAAGGAATTGAAGTTAGATAGCTGATATAATGACATAATTTTACCATTAAAGTTATTTTAAATTCTAAATTACTCTATAAATATCCTCCCAACCCTTTTTATTTGTACATAATTATATAAACAAAGTGCAAACTAGGGAACTTTTAAGTATTTTGTGTGTTTTATAGGTTATAGGAGTCTGAAGATTAAATAAAGTTTTGGAGGAAGATATAGATTTTCAATAAATAAATATATTCATTTAATACCTAGTGAACACTCCTAAGTATTCAAACAATAGCTCTCATCTTAGTTAGTCAAAACTGGCATAGTGAACATGAGGGTGAAAAGTGTGAAAACCTAGAGTGTATGTCCTTTTAAGGTGTACTTGATGCCTATAATGTAATGGAGGGTCTTTCCAAGTGCCATAAAATCCATCTGATGGATTTTAATGGAAAAATTAATCCAATTTTTAGGCCAAGTTTGAGGGGTGACTGAAAGAGAAGTTTCTTAGACTGCAGATGGTGATGGCTCATTTTTAGGAATTTTAGATGATCATGACTGAAACCAATACATAGAGAGGCATGTCTAAAATCATTCCATCTCATTAAAATAATCATACCTATCACTAGTTATTTTTTGTATGTTCAAATAGGTATAAATGATGAAGGTAGTTTTTTGAGTCAACACAAGGAATTTCATGCCACTTTTCATGAGTTTCATGCCTTGTATAGACACTTGTACTTCCTAACATTACATGGTTCATTTAAAATATATTTATCATACATATGTAACCTATTTTATAAGCTTTAAAATTTTCCAAGTGACCCTTGGAATTACCTTGTCTCACCCCTCTTCCAAATGTTATAAATGGTGACCGTTTTGGCTCTTTTAAGCAACCTCCAATTGTTAATGGTGAAAACCTAGCCAATTTTGTATTTGAATGACTCTTTAAGCAATAAAATAGTGAATTTTCCTACTTTCATGATCTACAATTGAATTTTTTTAATATCATTGGTCTTGTCTAGTAGAATATGATCTTTTCTAGCATGTTATCCTTGATTGTTCACCAAGTGTGTAAAAGAGTAATTATTACAGGTCTTTTTTAGTGTTATATTTTAGTGTATAAGTTATTTATAAGTGGTATATTATTGTATTCTCAAAATGATAATTCACCATCCATCCTAAACATCAACATACCTCTTGAACCTAGCATATGAAACATTGATGTAATAATCTATCTTGAGTTGTGAGTTTTGTGTGAAAGAAGCTTTGATTTTCTCTAAGTACTATAAGTTTAGTAAATAGAAGGAAATTAAATATTTTTGCATCACATTTTAGCTTTATAATTTTTTCTTCTTAACCCTTTTTATGCAAAGTTGATAAGTGAAGGAGTGTTTCAAATAATACATCAAGGGAATTGTCCCTACTAGAGATTCATCTCATCAAATTGACTACCCATCGCAAATAAGATGTTTCTATGTTGCCACTTGGATGAGGAAGTATGAGACATGCCCTCAATGGGTGTAAATGCAAGTGAAAATAGTTTTTGGCATGCCTGATGGGACTCTAAGTGTTAGAATATTATCCAAGATTGGTACTCATCTTGTATTTTTGTAGTCATAAGAACATCTACATTCAGTACCTGGTGACTCCCCTAAGTTTTCAAATCTTTAGTTATTTGTGACCACTAGGTCTACTACTAAAGGTATACCTTTTGATTTTGTGTAATTACCTTTGTATTCTATCAAAAGATTCAAATTTGTGAATACTAATCCTTATTCAAGGGAGTTGGTGTTTAATAAGTCTAAATTTTTGCTTATTTCAACCCTTAATACACATATTATACATTTCAACATGGATATAAACCTTCCTTTTGTATCTTTTACCAAATAAACTCCTTTGAATCTTTCCCAATATCACTAAATTCCTAAAACAACCCTTAAGAGTGTTCCATATTTTAGTGGAGAAGGTCCTATCACTCCCATTAAACATATTAGGAACATGGAAAACTTATGAAACATCCATAATATCACTCAATAGAATGTATCCATTAGGTTTTTAGCATTTTATTTCAAATGGAAAACTTTAGATTGGTATATAACTCTACCAAAAAACTCCATTAATTCATGGGATGAACTAAGAAATCTATTGTCTAAGAGGTTTGAAGAGAAGAGTGATTATCTATCACTAGCTAAGTAATTGATTACTATCAAGAGGGATCATCAAGAGTTTATGTAAGATTTTAACTCTATATTTCAAAACACATGGGATAGGATCCTAGACCTTGTGAGACCTACTCCAAATTATGCCTTCTTATACTACCTAAAAGCATTGAATAGTGATAGAGCCATGATGATCCAATCCATGGGTGGGAATACACTACTTGGTGTTTATGAGATAGCTATTAATGTTGAGAATTATCTTTTTCAAGCAATGAATATTGCTCCTAGACCACCAATGCCATTGTTCCCTAATTTTTAGCCTCCTAGTCATGTTGTGTTACCTACCTTGGCTCTTTTGACTAATAGTCAAGAAAAGTCTTCCCTTGCCCCTACCAATGATATTCATGAAGTCAAGATTTGTATTCAATGTGTTACTAATGAATTGGTTTATTTTAAAAAGCAAAAAGCTTAAATTTATAGGCCTTACCAATCTTATAATCAGTTTGGGCAAGTAAATAGGCCTCCTTTTCAAGGTAATGCTCAAGGACAAGGTCAAATAACTCAGGCTAGACCTTACCAAAGTTACAATCCCAATGCCCCATCATATTATAAATCTCTTTTTCCCACTAAAAACAAATTTTTTCAAGAACAACCATGTTATCCTTCCTATGACCAAAATCAAGGCCAAGCTACAGATGCCAATGAAATGCCTAATCAAGCCATGATAATGCAAGGTAGTCAAGCACCTCAAGTTTCCAATTTTGAGATTAAAATTAAAAATGGAATGGGAAATGGACAAAAAAAATATTATTCCACTCTTATAAATCATTTGGGGGGAGAATTTTGTGCCATCAATCATTTAGGAAATTCAAGAAATGTGAATGCTAATGTATCCTCTAGCAGTAGATCAAAGAAGAGGGATGTTAAAGAGACACAAGGGGAAAATCAAGGACCCATTTTTATTCCTACATCACCTATAATATTATGTGGGTATAACTCAACTCCTAAGTTGTAGGATAATCATAAATTTCAAAGTTCAAAACTACCTCGTACACATCCATCTTCACAAGCTACACCAAAAGGTACTAGTGCCTCCAAAGAGCCTTTCAAGATGAGAAATCCTTATATCAATGTCATGGATCAGATGAATAAGTTACATGAATATTTAATTATGGGATTAATTGAAAATACTATGACAAAAAGGTATCCTTCAAAAATAATTGCTTGGGCTAGGTAAATAAGTTGGATTACCTAGGACTAAAAATGTTGTTTTGGTGAATGGAACTTAGCCCATTGATGGAAAAGTGAAGAAAATTGATAATACTCCTCTTTTTTATATATACTTGATCATTGGTGATTTGTTATTTCATAATTTTATCATAGATAGTGGGGCTATAACTTCAGTTATGCCCAAGTCAATAGCGAATAAACTAGGTCTCAAGTATGAACCAATGGCTAAAGTAGTTCTACAATTGGATGGGTCACCAGTAAAGACCTTGGGAGTAGTAAAGGATTTGAATTTTATTTTACATGATTGTATTAATTTTTCCATCCCTAACTATTTGGTTGTTACAAATTTACCTCCATACTTTTCTCTTTGTTTGTCAAGAGAGTTTATAGCCATGATAAGTGGATACTTGGCAGCAAATTGGTCATACATTGTGTTTAGGATAAATTATGGTACCAAGGTAAAGATTGAATCAGATCCTATTCATAATAATAATTTATATCCCTACATGAATAAGGTTGAAAATGTAAATTATGCTATTCTTGATGAGGAAGAACTTCACATGGATTAATCTCTAACTTCTTCTCTTGAAGGAGTTTCACATTTATATCTAGATGAATGGGGAGTTGAACACTATGAGCATGATCCTTAAAAATTCATAGAGTAAGATGGTATTATAGTGTATTTCCTTCATGAGGAGGAATATTTCATGCAAAATTTGATGAATTCAAATGAAAACATGGATGGTTTATGGTAGCTACTCTTTGATGGATCAAGAAGCAAGGTTGGATCATGTGGTGGAGAAATGTTGGTTTCTCCATCCAAGGAAAGGTATTAATCTAATTTTATATTCCACTTAAATTATACTTTTAATTTAGCATAATATGAGTCCCTCATTCATGGTCTTGAGTGTGATAGAAAGAGAGGTGTGAAAGAGTTACAAGTTTATGGTGATAGTGAGTTGGTTGTGAATCAAGTAAGAGGCCAAAATATGACTAATAAATTTTTTCTTAAGTCCTATAAGCATACAGTGTGGGATCTTGTGGAGTCTTTCAAATATTTAAACATTCAATCTATACCAAGAGAGGATAAAAACATGTTGATAGGTTGATAGTAATTTGATCTCAGTTTGATGTTCTAAGAGGGATAAGAGAAAACAATAACCAACCCCATCTCAAAATGATTGTAAGGCCCTCTATACCTGATAATGTCACTAATTAGAAAGTGTTTGATAGTGACAAATAAATATCTCTTTTCTACAATAGGAGGTTGAGTTTTCTTCAAAGAATCAGTCAAAACTATAGCAACAATATGGAGGGTAGATTGTACAATTGAAGACAAACAAGCTCACTAAGGGCTTAGTCACACTTGAGAGTATATTCAATGATGATGATCACTTGAAGAAGGAAAAATTAATAATGCATACTAAGCAAGAAAACTATGAGAGAGTAAAAATATTCAAGGATAAGTTACTTGATCTTGGGAAGGTATGCACTTGAGAAGAAAGATATGCCTTTATTGAGTTATACAAGGAATTTTATGATGTCTTTGCATGGGAATATAGTGATTTAAAGGATTTAACCCAAACTTAGCTCAAAAAACCATAGATATAGATGATAATTCTAAGCCTATCAAGAAAATACAAATGACAATCAATCCTAAGATTGAGCATCTCATGAGAAAGGAGCTTACAAAGTTCATTGAGTCTAAGATCATTTTTCCTATTAAGCATTCATCGTAGATGGAAAAATTAGTCCTGGTAAGGAATAATAATAGGGAAATCAGGTTATGTATTGAATTTATATATTTTAATAGAGTTTATTTGAAGGATCATTATCCTATTCCCTCCATGGAGAATATTTTGCAAGTTGTGGTAGGTAGTGAAAGGTTCTCACTCCTTAATGGATACTCAGGGTATAATCAGATTTTGGTAAATGAAAGTAACCAATATAATAAAAAATTTAATAATAATTGGGTACATATTAATATATTAAAATTCCTTTTTTTTATAATGTTTGTGTAATATTTCAATGTGTAATGGATATGGCTTTTTAAGGTCTAATAAATGATATAGTTTTGCAAAGGACCATTTAAATCATCTTAGGAATATTTTTGAGAGATGTAGAGAGTTTTTAATATCTCTCAACCCAAATAAGTGTTTTTTTGGTGTCCATGAAGGCAAAATTTTAGGACATATTATCTCAAAAAAAGGCCTATCCATAGATCCTGAAAGGGTGAGTGTAATCTTGGCATTGACTTTACCCAAACATAAGAAAGGTTTGTAAATTTTATTTAAAAAAATAAATTTCATAAGGATTTTTATTATTTATTTTTATAATTTAGTCAATCCTATAACCTCCATGTTAAGGAAAGATGAATTTTTTACTTGGACAAGGAGAAGGAAGGAGATTTTTGAAGAGATCAAGCAAGCCATTGATTAAGCCCCAACTCTTGTAAGTCCTAATTTCTCAAAGGATTTTAGTTTGTATATTTTTTTAAGTGAATAGGTGATATATACCATGATTAATCAATAAAATTAAGAAAACTTGGATCATCTTATTGCCTTCTTTAGTCAAGGATTGGAAGGCTATGAGGTAAGATATACTTATGTAGAGAAGCAAGTACTTTCAGTTGTTATAAGTCTAAATAAGTTTATGCATATGTTATATAAAAAAATATTAATATATTTTTACCTCATCCTAGTGTCAAATACTTCCTTTTGAGAAGATATTTGAATAAGAAAAGGGCTAGTTAGATTACAAAAGTGATGGAGTATGATGTAGAAATCAAGACAATCAAGCTAGTGAAAGGGAAGGGATTATGTGAGAACCTTTCTTAAAATTTGAAGAAACAAAAATAATTTTATTTATCACTTCATGATGATCATATAATAGCTACATATTCATCAATGAGGAGTTGGACACAAGAAATGATCAATTTTTTTCAAACTGGTGAGTGTCCACAAGGCCTAAATAGAGCCAAAAGAAGGTACTTCACATTACAATCTATTCCTTATGTACTTGTTGATGGGGTATTATTTAGGAATGAATTATCAAGTGTAATATTAAGATGTGTTGAATCAGATTAGTTTGAGAAAAAATTGTTTGAGTTTCGTGATGGACTAGCTGGTGGTCACTTTGCTCTAAGAACCATAACTGCTAAGATTATGAGAGTTGGATATTTTTGGCTTAGTTTATTTAAAGACACATATGATTGGGTAAGGAGATGTCCAAAAAATTTATATCTTTTATAGTAAGCAAAAGCTTTCAGCCTTGCCTCTTCATCCAATATAAGTAAACCAACTTTTTGTGTAATGGGGTCTAGATTTCATAGGCCTAATCAACCCACCTTCTAGTGCTGGCCACAAGTAGGTGTTGAATACTATGGATTACTTTATAAGATGGGTGGAGGCTATATATCTTAAGGAATAAAATGAAATTTTAGTTTTATACTTATATAAAGGCATAATGACAAGGTTTGGGGCTCCTTTAATAATAATTTTAGATAATGCATTGGTTTTCCTTGGAATGAAGACAAGTGAGTGGCCTTTGAAACATGGTATCTATCTTATTACTTCCTCAAACTATTATCCAAAATGGAATAAACTATATGAGTCCACTAATAAGAATATAATCATGATTATAATGAGGACAATGGAGGAAAATTAAAGAAGTTGGCATTCTAAGTTGAAGAAAACTCTTTGGGCTAATAGAATCAACCCCAAAAAAGCCATTGGAAACTCACCATATACACTTGTTTATGGGAGAGAAGCTATAATTCCTATTTCACTTGAGTTACTAGCCTTGGATCTCACTTACCAGCTAGAGTTGATGGAAAATGAAAGTGTGAAGGTCAGATTGTGTGAGTTGATTGAGCTTGAAGAAATAAGAGATCAAGAAATGAAATCTATGAGAGATCATCAAGGTAAAAAAAAAGAGATACTTTGACATGAAAGCCATGTCAAGAAGCTTCCAAGAGGGGGAAATTTTTCTAAAGTGGGATGAAGATAGGGATAAGCCTATAAAACACAAAAAGTTTGATGCTTTATGGAGTGGCCCTTATATCATCACTCAATGTAAGAAACACCATGCTTTCAAACTCTCAAAGTTGGATGGAGAGGAGCTTCATATCCTAGTCAATGGGATATATCTTTAACATTACTATTAAGGTTCTCCTCTCTCTACATGTACATAGTTGTTATTTTTCTTGTTTTCCCTAAGTGCTTATGCACATGTGTGAGTCTTGTTGGTGTCTTGATTTTTTTGTGTGTTTATTTGGTGTGTTGTGGTTTTTTTGTGTGTGTTTTAGGTAATTACTTTCTAGTTGTCTTCAATAATTCATTGAGTCCCTAGCCCATGGATTAATAAGGCTACTGGTCTTTAGTATATCAAGCATGCTACCCCTATGAGTCACCATTTTATTGAAAAAAATTGAATTTTAGGTAAAATTTGGACCCCTATAGTTAAAAAACATGGTTTTTAGATGCTTTGTGTCAAATACTTTCTACGTTATTTAATGTCATTTTAGCCTTAGTCATGGTCTAATAAGTATATTTGTCATTTAGTGGGGTTTTAAGGGTCATAAATGCAAGTGGAATAGTTATCAAGGTATCTGGGTGTCCTATTTTCCTTCCAAAAATCCAAGAGGTTAGACTACCTATTAGGAATGTTAGTTCAATTAGAATATTTTAGGTTATCTAACTAAAGATCAAGTAATCAACTAAAAAAGGTGAGTTTGGCACTTGTATGGCCCATGAGGGAGGGTGACATGTGGGAGAAGGTAATTAAACACATATTAATATTCCTCACACTCATATAAATTATTTACATGGTCTAGAAGTGCCACTTTTAATCCAAAACCATTCTACTCCTTCTTTGTCTTTCTAGACATATAGAAGTGACCAACAGGTTTATGCTTAGTATGAATAGCTAAACAAGTTTTAGGTCAAATTATTTATGGAGGTGGTAGTACCTTATAGACCTTAATTTACATAAAAATATGCAAATATTGGTCAACCATGCTTTATGAACCATCCTTTACAAGCTGACTATGTTTTTCTACTCACTATTTCCTGCACCCTATAGGTTTTACTTTATTTTGGACAAGTACATATAAACTAATTGGTGATATGGAATTTAGAGTACTTTGGATACCTTATCAGATGATATTAATTCTTATTTTCATGTTTCATGATGTTTTTATGTGCAATTTGTCTCATGTTGTAGGAAGGTGTCACCATTGTGAAGCTTTAGTCAAGTTTCTTCCATGTTGCAGAATGTTATTCTTATACAAAGGTCTCATGTGAATATAATATGGTGTTACACATGTATCAATTAAAATTTTTCCATATATTCATATTTTTTAATCATATCATGCTTTGGGAAACTTTTAGCCTTGCCATTCCTCTCAATCAACTCTTTGCTCAATTACACTTGCAACCATGTTGAAGCACCCATGTATAGAGCTTATGTATCTTGTTCATGAAATGGTAATTAGGGTGTGTTAATTTTACAAGTGATAAATATATGAGTATATTTAATTTGTTTTTTAAATAATATATAAGACTAGTTACAAGATCATTCCCCACACCAACCAATCATTAAAGACCCCTACTTGCTCTGTCCCAGATGTTGCTATAGGTTTTCACATTGGGATAGTGTTATGTATCTTGTATTAAGACCTCCTTGATAAAAATAATGAATTTAAAGGATTAATATTAATTTATATTTATTATTGAGACCATTCATCCACTCTTGTTGTTCCATTCCATGTTTACTACCTCCATGCACACCTCTAAGAGCCTTTTACTAATGCCATGTTAAAGGTGAAGAGTTGGGAGTTGTTCAATATCTTAATATTGATAATAATGAAATGAAGTAATTTTATAAAACATATAAGTGATTAAAAACCTACACACCTTATATAATGTCTAATTTACCTATTGCCTATGTATGTGCAAATGACCACCTACAGGTGGTACCACAAAGCCATGAAGGCATTTTTATGAAAAGATAAAACATGGTAAAACCTTATTATATTTCCTAGCATGTGATTTCACCATTAAAAACATATATTAGGTGTTTTATGGAAAAATATAAATTTAAACCATCTTTCAAGATGATGACTATAGCATTAGGGAAACCTTCCCTAAAATGTGAAAATAGAGGTCCAAGGGCTTGTTGGAATATCTTATAGTAAGGTCAACAAGAGTTAAAGAGCATACATCTAGGTGAAATTTATTACCTATAGTATTGAGAATAACCATGCCAATAATGGGGTTAAGAGGATTGATATAAAGTGGTTTTTTGGGGTCCTAAAGATGCCTCCAAAAATATTGAAACCATGCATTCTTATTTAAATGTTTGAGGTTTGAATGATAGTTGATATCTCAAGAGGAAAAAAACACACTCTCATGTTGGATAGAATGGTTAAATTTTTTTAATTAAAAAAACACACTCTCATTTTGGATATAATGGTTATGAGTTTCACTATTAGGATGTGGGATAATAGTTTTTAAAGCTTATGGACACCTATAGGTGTCCCTCTACAAGAAAATATGCACCTATAACAGAACAGGTAGTTAGTGACCTAGGCAAGGTGTTTTGATGGTGTTTAATCCCATACATGGTGATAATAGGTATGATTAGATGATTTATGATCACAATGATTAAAGTAGAGTCTTTCTATACCATGACCAAGCTAAATTTCATCTCACACACACCTATAAGAATAAAAAAGGAAGAGTTTCACAGTCAGGGTAGGGAGAACTCAGTTTGATGAATTAAAAGTGCATATGAAGGTTAAAATTATAGTTAAAATGATGAAATATCCTATTAAAACCTCAAATAATATCATCATCATCTCCATAAACTCTTATAATGATGAAACAAGCTTACCCAAACTTTTTAGAGCCCTGCATGTACCTACATCTGAGTGTGCAGTCTTGAGCATGAATTAAAGGTAATGAGGTGAAATTTATTGGTAAGAGGGATAGGTTTTAATAAAAAAATTAAATTTCTAATTATTTATTTATAATTTTTTTTCACAAGCTCTATGACCCACTTCAATATGACCACCTACTCTTTCTACTAGCTAAAGGTAGTAACTCGTATAGATGAGCTAGGAAACCCATGTTACTCAATAGGTAAAAATGAGGAATCCAAAGAATAAAAGTGTTTTTGGGTGAATTAAAAGATTTTTTTTATCATGAATTACATGTGGGTAACATTTTTAATAAACCTAATCATCTTGGAGTTAGCATTGAGAGGTCATTCTTAGGTGGAAGTAAAAAATACAAGAAAATTTTTGGAGGCAATTTTTGGGCAAATTGAGTTGGTTAGGTGCCTAAGTGGATGAATATAAATAAAAAATTTGGTAAAATATTTAATTATTACCTAATAAAACTCTTAAATCCTTAATATTTCCTTTTTTAAGAGGTATATACCTCACTATTTTGTCTCAGAGGTCAACTAGTCAAGAAATATTAGGGTTTGGCAAAACAAGCAAATGAAGCCAAGGAGGGTGAGAAAATTGATAGAAAGATTTGAGAAAATTGATAGAAAGATTTGGGAAAATAAATAAAAATATTTTTAGGTGTATAAAAGTTAAATATTTGATATGAATCACTAATTTAATATTATACCTCTCAAATTTATCAAAACACTCTTGCACACAGTCTAACTAGACAATCTCCAATTAGGCCTAGTTGGTGAATAGGAAGAAGAGATGTAAATGAGTGCTAGGAAAGTTATGTGATAAATTTTTGAGATTTAATGAGGTTTTAAAAATAATTATATACCATAATATCCATGAGATATCAGTCCAAATAGCCAAAACTAGCAGGGTGCATGCTAAGCCCATTAGGCCTTGAAGGGACATAGAGCCAATCAAGGGTCCAACTTAACTTATAGATATTTTGAGATATATATCTGATTGTAAAATTTTTATGATATGTATTTATACAATTTTTATCTTTTGGTATACATATAAACCTATAGGAAATCTAATTTTATCTTAGAGATAGTCCAAGCATGGAAGAATTGGAGAAATAAGCTCAATAGGTTAGTTTTGAATACTCGCATATTTAATGAGACTATGCATGGATAAAAAATGAGTTTATAGAGGTTATTAGGGGAAATTTAAATCATGTTTTTTGAATTTTTTGTAAATTCTAATGTCAGGGAATTATGAACAAAGCTTAAGGACAAAAACTACCTAAGACCCTTGCAAACCCTCATTCAAGACCTGATGAAGGAAATGAAGTTGTATATATTCTCTAATTACATATTTTTAACATTAAAGTGATTTTAAATTTTAAATTAATCTCTTATTATCCTCCCCACCCTTTTGAGATGTAAGGAATATTATAGATAGAGTGTGAAATAGGGTTATTTAGACTATTTTATATCTTTTATAGGTTCTATAAGGATTTTAAAGATTAAATAAATTTTGGGAGGAATATATATAATTTTAATAACTATATATGGTCATTTAATACCTTTAAAAAACTCCTAAGTGTTCAAAAAATAGCTCTCATCTTAGCTAGTTAAAACTGGCATAGTGAACATGAGGGTGAGAAGTGTGAAAACCTCAAGTGTATGTGCTTTTAAGGAGTACCTAATGCCTCTAAGGAAATTTATGGTAATTAAAAGTGTCATAAAATCCATCCCATATATTTTCATGTAAAATTGAATCCAATTTAGAGGCCAAGTGTGAGGGGTGACTGAAAGAGGATTTTTTTAGACTATACATGGTGATGGCTCATTTATAGGAGTTTATAAATGATTAGGATTGAAAGAAATCCATGGAGAGGCATGTTTTAAATACTTAAATATCATTAAAATCATAATAAATACCCTTAGTCATTTGTGGGACATTCAAACATGGCTAAATGATGAAATCAATTTTTTGAGCCAACACAAGGAATTTCATGCCACTTTTCATGAGTTTCATGCCTTGTATGGATACTTGTAATTCCTAAAATTTCATGTTTTTTTAAAAATATATTTATCATGCATATTTCACCTCTTTTATTATCTTGACAAGTATCTAAGTGACCCTTGGACTTCCCTTATTTTTCCCCTCTCCAAAATGTTATAAATGGTGACCTTTTTGGCTCTTTTGAGTAGCCTCCATTGGTTAAGTTGTGAAAAACTACCAAATTTTGTTTTTTAATAAATAATTATGTAATTAAAAAGTTAATTTCATACTTACATACTCTACAATTGAGTTTTGTTGTAATCTTATTGGTCTTGTCTAGTAGAAGATGATCTTTTCTAGCATGTTATCCTTGATTATTCACGAAGTGTGCAGAAGAATAATTATTAAAATTATTTTCTAGTGTTATATTTTAGTATATAATTTATTTATAATTGATCTATTATTTTATTCTCTAAAGGATTATTCATCATCCCTCCTAAATATCAATATACCTTTTGAACCTAGTATATGAAATATTGATGTAACAATCTATCTTGAGTTGTGAGTTTTGTGTGAAAGAAGATTTGATTTTCTATAAGTAGTATAATTTAAATGAATATAATGAAATTAAATATTTTTGAATCACAATTAGCTTTCTAGTTTTGTCTTCTTAACCCTTTTCATGCAAAGTTGATAAGTGGAGTGTTTCAAAGAGTGCATCAAGGGAGCTAGCCCTACTAGAGATTCATCTCATCAAATTGACTACCCAAAACAAGTGAGATGTTTCCATTGTGCCACTTGGATGATGAGAAATGAGGCATCTCCTCAAGGGGTACAAATCCAAGTGATAACACTTTTATTGCTCTTCAAATTTAAAATGTTTCATTAGTCTAATTTATTTATTATTTAATATCATATATGGGAATTTATTATTACACTTTCATTATAGGTTTACATGGGGAAATTATCACACTTATAACCTTATCCCATATAAAAAGGTGTATTTATAGGGTACATAATATTTATCCTTTTACTCTAGCATTTCAAAACTAGAATAAATGGGGAAATATTTAGACATTAGATTCTTGCATTAGACACTTGGAAGTGTTATCATTAACCTATACTTACCTTAAATGGATTTTAAATACACATATACCTCTTCAAAAACCTTCTCTCCTATCTTTGCCCAAATTACCTAAGATATTCCTTGTTTATGCTTAATCTACTTATTATCTTAATCAGACTATCTCCTGATCATTAGATCACTCTTCTTGTCTTTTAACATCCTTCATCTAGACTCAGATGACTCTATATTTATGAAACTTTTCACCTCTTTTGGACTTTTATATGTTCTAATAAATTATCACATTATAAATGTAAATAATCTATATGGGTTGGCTTATATGTTTTCCATGATGTTGGCATGAGAAATTATCCAAAGAGTTCTATATTTATACACAATAGGTCTAAGTATATTACATGTCTAGCACTTAGCTAACATCTACCAAGAAAGTAGTAGTCAATCATATTCTATCACTTGTACATTAAGTATGATTACCCTAAATATCGCAATTCATAAATTTGTCATAATGAGCAAGCCCTAGACAAGTTTGATGCACCTAATATAAGTAAATTTTTCCATTGTCAAGTGTTTAAATATATATTATAGGGTGCATCAATACTAATAGAGCACCATTTCACACATATACCTTATTGGGATAAATTCATGCAATTTATCCCTCTTTGTAGTATTATAAATGTAGGAAATCCTTATCTACTTTGTAGGGATGGTTAGGATTAGTTCAACCCATATTTATTCCCCTTCTATAGGCCCAAACCTAGTTTCAGAAGTGGAGCTAGGGATTTGAAGTGACAAAGACAATTTTTTGGATTGTTACATATAATAAGCTCTTAATATCATAGAGGATTTTGGTTTATAAGAAAGTGAAACAATCTATTCCAAAATATTTAGACACAAGTCATAGGGGTGATTCCATTAGAGTTCATATGCCTTCATTTGGTGTATATATCAAAGGGTTGATAGATTTGTCTAGGCAGGTCCAAAGTTAGTTTTGAGAGATGAGTGACTCCAAATCCATTTTTAGTCCTTTATACCATTTGCACATAAATACAAACCAAAATACACTAATAAAAATCTAAGAACCTTATTCCTCTTAATGTTTTCCATAAATAGGAAAGTGTGATTAAACAACTACTTTTAGCATTTAAAGTTGATTAATTTAGGCATATCTTAGACAATATGAATTATTCAAAATTTATATTTTGTTTTGATAATTAATAAAAAATAAGGTAAAAAAAACTGCAAAATATCTCAAAAAGTTCCACTTGAGCCAATAAAGAGATTGATGTGCTAAGAAATCAACCTAAGGTAAATATTCCTAACCATGTATTATTTCTTTCTTTGCTTTGGTGGATATATAATGTATTGGTATATTGTTGTATTTTATGCTAAAATTAGATTATACTTGTTCATTCATTGCATTTTCCTTTTTTTTCATTTATTTTACACCTCTTAATTATAACCCTTATATTAGATACCTCTTAATTACTACCTAAATTTATTATATTTCTTTTGATTTATTTATTTTACACATATTACATCTTAATTTAGTTAGGTCTATTCTCATTAGTTCTTTATATAAATTTCCTAATATAATCTTTGTGATCCTCATTGAACATGATCTTTTTTTTATAATACCATAATGATTTTTGAAACAAAGCCTTTTATGTATGTTGGATCTAGTATGGTGTTCTACATTTTATTATATTTTAATATCCTTATATTATTTACCATATTTATCCAACATACACAATCCAAATATAATTTAAATTTGTAAAACTATAAATCTAATACATTTGACCTACAATTTTTTAACATCATATAATAAAATGAGACAAGTAAATAACAAAATGTTTAAAATTATTCTTTGTACATAAAGACCTTTATGAATATAAGTAATATAAGTGAATTTTATAAAGTCTCTATGGGATGAATAATATAATAAAAGTATCTTGGTTGAGTAATCTATGAATAATGACCACTTTCATGATGTCATGGATCTAAACCTTAGGATCATCAAAGAGTATAATGTATATAAAATAATAGGATAATCCATGAAATTAAATAAAATTAATAAATAATTTCAAGAGTATAATGTGATCATGAAACACGTTGACCATGACAAAAATTAAATCATATAAAAATAAAGTATCACACAACATAAATGAGACATAAAAAAAAGTAATGGCAAGGAGGAAAGAACTATACAAGTAATTACATATTCAAACCCATGTGACTATTATATCAATAAAATTAATCAAAGAAACATTAAAACATATAAAAAATTTATTAGATCAAACATATTAATTTGAAATAAAGAAATATAGACAAAAAAATGTAGTGTGTGCATTGGTTCCCAAAAATCTCTTTCAAGATGTCTTACACAAATGTGCTACACCTATCCTCAATGATTCTCTCCATATGGGTCTCCTCATTATAATATATTATCCAACACACACTTCAATAAAATAATAATTATTTAATTTGAGTTAGGAGAGATGTAAAATAATATCAATAATTAATGATAACGCAATCAAAACAAATCAAAATAAAATATATTATAATTAATTAAAGACTACATTAAACTCAATTGATTTAAATGCAACATAATTAAAATTTAATAATAATGATAAACCTTTATAAATTATAATTAATAAAATAATGATTAATTTTTAAAAAAAAATTATTTACTTCACAAAATAAAACTCTTTCTATGCAATAGCCAAAAATGGGGTGTGGTAGTGGATAAAATCAATCAAATTGACTTGCAAGAATAGATGATTGAAGGATTACTAGATTTAATTAATAATACCCCATTTATAATCCTATCTACAATATTTAATAATACATTCATTCATTTATGGAATATAACAATAATGGCTATATCAAAGATGGCATATATCACATTAAAACTAAATAAATAAACCAAAAAACTAAGTTTTTTACACCAAAAAGTATTGGTGTTCATGGTTCAATCAAAATGTTTGAGGGTATATTTAAGATTATGTTTTAGCCTCCTTTAAATTTATATCAATAAAGATTGGAACAAATCCATACACCCAAAAATGTGATATTAGACCCACTCCAACCATCATCTAATGTCCATATGCATAATACCATACCAAATAAAAGAGAAATATTCCAACACAAAGCCTCATAGATATCAATATCATAATTTAAATTAATCAATATTTGTAATATAAATATTTGTTTAGCACATTAATATGAATTATACTATAGTATCATATATTGTTAGTGTTTAGCCTAAAATTTTTACACCCTTATTTATTTAACCTGTAAAATAATGTACAAGATTAAAAACATCTAAAATTTAAAATTATTCAAAAATAAAATAAAAGGATAATGGTTAAACATTAAATTTAATATTAAAAATAATGAATTTTCATGATAAAATATTTAGCAATGATAATCTACAACACCTAAATTTTTAAAATAAAAAATAGAAAATTGTATACCTAAAAATTATTATAGCCCTCAATTTTCTCAAAGAGTTTAATGAAAGCTTATAAGATTATTCTTGGTCCTCTATAAAACTTTAACTGATATATAAGGGAATCAATCCATGCACACATCCATTGTGTCCCATACCCATCCAAATCATTGGCTAGACTCTATATCCACAATATCATAGAATATAAAATAGAAACGTGCCAAAAAAAATCCTTATAACTATTGATATCATAAACAAAAGGCTTAAATATTAACACTATAAATATTTATTTGGCACAATCCTCGAAACATTTTTGTGGTACTATAAATTGTTAATGGTTAACCCACTAATCCTGCACCCCTCTATCTTCAAACTATTAAATAACATAAAAAATTAATGACATATACAATTGGAAATGATTTAGAAATCAAATGAAATGAAAATGGTCATACATGAAAGTGAAGCCTAAAATATATTAAATTATCATCTCAAGATATTTATAGAAATGATGGCATTCAACATATAAAACTATAACCAAAATAAAACCAATACAATAGTTTTATGCATACCAAATAATCATTAAATTCCATGACTCACTCAAAGAGTTTGAGGGTATCTTATAAGAATTTAATTGAGCCTCCATAACAATTATACCCAGACATAAAGTCACAAAGCCATGCACCCAACCATGGCTACCCATACTTGTCCCAACCACAGGATAAAAATTATATCTATAGAAACCTTATTTAGTATAGGCCTAGTATATTTTTATATTATTAGCATGTTTTGTGCATATGAATAACTAGTTTATATTAGGATCTTATTGGAAATTTTTATTATATTTAAGACACTTACAAAATCTCATGTTTCATTTGTGACTCTAAATTCATCTCTTTTTGGTTGTATTTTTTTCTTGTTCTTATAGTTTTTTTTTGTCTTCTATGTTTTTAGAGTCTCTTAATCCATATTGTTCCCTATTTTTATGATTTTTTTCCATTTAGATATTTTAGTTGGTATCGAACTTGTTTAATACTAATCTAAATTGTACGTAACTAGTTTGATACTAGTTAACTTGTGTCAAACTAGTTTAATTTTGGTTATTTTATTTTTGGGCCCCTTTGGTTAATATTTCAATGTTGTTATTGATTTGAAACCTTTTTTTGGATTTTATGTTAATTATTTGTTATATTATGTGTCAATATGTTCTTAATTTGATTTCAATATGTCTAAATATATATAAAAACCTAAGGAATTTAGGAGAAGGAATCAATAGTTATATCATCATGATATCATACAAAGATGTAAAGACACTCTCTTTTATTATGAAATAACTATTTATTATTTATTAAAATTTTTCATAATTTAAAAAAAAGAGGATTAATAAATGAACATATGTAATATGTTGCTTGCTTGCATCTCATACATGGGGCTAAGAGTTAGGATGTATAGACACAATATATTTCTTGTTTGATTGCATGAGGGTTAATTTATATACTATACAATAATAGGGGTCTCATTGAGGTATACCCTTAAAAATACACCATTTTTATGTGCTTGTAAGGTATCTTAGAGCTGATTAGGGTTGGTAGTAAAGGATAATTATTTTTGAAAGTTTTACACAACAAATTGTTAATCTAAGAGAAGTTTCTCAAAAATGAGAATTGAAAAATACATCTTCAAAGTTTTGGACTAATCTTACATCATATTTTGACATTAAAAATATCATCATCAAACCATTTATATAGAAATATTTCATTATCAAACTATTTTAATAGTGGTCAATTTTATGCATCATCATATCTCTATAGTTTTTGTAGATTTACTTATAAAGGTGCCTTAGGACCCATTTTTCATTAAGTTTAGTCACTTATAGTAAATAGGTAAGTTATAAATTAGGTATTCATATAAGAACCTATTTTATAAAATTTTAAAATAATTAACCCTTTTTTTACACAAGTTAGGTATTTATCTACTATATTTAAATTATGTTTCACTTGTGCTTTGTTTTATTAGTATATCATAGTATATCTTGACCTATATCCACTTGTTAATAAAAATATTTTGTGAACCATGATTTATTTCATCTAAGATAAGGGTTTCATACCCTCTCACACCTCATAGAGTTAGATTGTGCTTATATTTGATTTATTTTTTAAAGCTTCCTTACATTCTTCCATTGTTAAGATTTATTGTTAGGGTAAATTATTGTTTGTTCCTAGTTATGATTTGTTTGGGGTTTTTTATTGTGTTTCCTTCATTTATTTTCAAACATACTAACATTTTATTCTCAAATCCTAGGTTGTATGTTTTATTAGCATACTTATTCTTTTTAAATTAAGAAGATGAATTCTTTTATTCTACATGATATATATTCATTGAAATAAAATAAGTGAGTTGTGTATGAATTTAATTCTAATTTTTAAGTAAATGAAAAACAAAATGACATATGTATTTAAACTATAAAGAAATATGTTGTGTAAAATCAATATTACCTTTCTAATATTATGAAAGTGATGAAAATTAGGTAGTGAAAATTATGAAAGTGATGAAAATTAGGTAGTCAAAATGAGGCTTGCATGTTAAAATATGTTCCCATTTATTTTAGTTATTTTTTGCTTTCCCTTCTAAGTCTACACCTATTTGTACTCTTATATTTTAAACCAATAATAATATTATTCTATTGAATTATCCACTTCATAGTTTAGTTATGACAACTTTTGAGATAGTCACTATGAGTGTAGTAGGTTAGTTATAAATACAACAAAAAATAATTTCCCTTAGATCTCTTGAGTTTAATACTAGGGTGGATTCTCATGCTACATTACTAAAATCCATAAAAATTAAAATTGTAAATATTCATTTTCCACATTATTTTTCATGTCTAAAATTTATTTCTTAAATGGATACAAAGATCCATATACACACCTTAATAAATTATATGTTTCTCTTGGAAAATATGATCATCATGATACACTATTACTTGAGATGCATCCATGAAGCTTCAATACCTACACTTTATATTTTCATATTAGTTTCATTGTTTTCTTGGTAATTCTATGCATTCCTTAATTATGTTGGAAGATGATCTCTTATCATGATTCATTGTTAATATGGGCCCATATGATACCTCTGAGCATATCTCATTTCTTCAACAATGTCAACATGAGAACATTCATGATTATATTCTAGATTTTAGGGTAGAATACATTAGTTAATTTTTAAGCCATCATATTTAGAGAACAAATACACATTTAGAAAAATAAATTTTATACATCTCAAAGATAAGGTAATTCTCAATGATTATCCATTATGAGCTCTAGGCGCTTAAAATTGATAAATTAATTTCACTTACACTTACACATAAGACAAATAATCCATACTACTCTCATATTCAAAATAAATCACGTCTTAATAATAAATACTTTTCATTAAAAAAAATCTAAACCATGAGTTAATGATAATATGCAACTTATGAAGAATCCCATGCCTTTATTCAAAGAACATAGGAAGTTTCAAAAAGTCATTAATGGTAAAAATGAAATATTAAAAAATTTACTTGGTAAAAAATGATTGTCTTACAATTTATATGTAACTCAACTACCAAGATAATATGATGGAAATTAATTTTATGATTATAATTAAATTAAATTTCATTTAATATATGACTTATTTTCCTTAAAACATAATATCCAAAATCTGTATTTTCATGACAATAAAATCAATATATCAATTAAGAAACTAGTGGAAAAGAGTCAATCTTTTAAGGTAGATCAACCTACACAAAAAAATGTTCCAACCATAATTTCCAATATATATTTTAAAAAATTCATTACAATCAAAACCATTACTCACTCATACATATAAATAGAGAAAAAGAGCCATTCATTATTAAATATAAATCTCAATTCAATACTTGCATGATTGAATTCCTTACAACCTTTTAGATTAATATAAACATAATGTAACTAAATTATCATCATATATGCACACATATATGGTTGATTTTAATCTAATATTTATGTTATATTAAATTTCCTATCATAATTGATCATAATACAATATCTACATTATTTATTTTATTCCTACCATGAAGAAATATAAATATCAAATTGGAAGCAAATGGTTATATTATATGAAGTAAACTATTTCTTGCACACATACATATATTAAATTTTAGTACCAAGGTGATAAAATCACAATGCAAAGGGACATACACATTTACAAAATTAACACATCCCAAGTCTAATTCAATTAAATCCCATCATGATTTTAAATGGGCAATGATAAAATAACATATAATTCTAACATTCATATGAAAAATATTTAAATTTTTTAGCATAGGTATATGATAGGTGAAACTTATTATAATGTGGTATAATGTAAAAAGGATAAAATTAATGTGTCAAGTATAAAATGAAGATTCAAGTAGAAGGAAAATAGACATAAGTAGAAGACAAATAAATTTATTATTAGATAAATGAATAAAGACACAAGTGGAAGATGAATAAATTTATTATTGGATAAATGAATAAAGGAGTGAAGTAATGGAATAAACTAGTGTGAAAAATAATATACAATCCATTGCCTTTTCGCCATGGGACTGAATTGAAAAATCTTTAATAAATGGAAATTTACTCATTCATGTTTTTTATCATCGATTATATTGTGAATATTTTTATTTGTTATTTCATTCATATATTTTTTGTACTTAATATTAGCATGGAAACTAGGCTACAAATATTTATTCTATTGGATGTAAAAAAATATAGCTAACAATGGTGTGAAGGCTAACAATTTTAATTCAATCCTAAATCTCCAAGGCAAAATAAAATACAAGGATCATGATAAGGATTATGAAAAGATAGTAAAATTTATGAAGGGTGGGGTGAATTTTTTTGGAAGAATGGGAATTAAATATCAATTGTGTCCACATGCATGACAATAGGTCACATAAATATTAGATAAGTGAATTGTTAAACCTTTAAATGTTGTTTCTCATCTCCATTACAAACTTCATCCCAATTTAGAGTAATTAGTCCTTCATGGTATTATATTTCATGAAATTATATACAGTTTTGAGGTTAGTTGATTCAATTTAATGTAGTTAAAAGGTTGAACCATCGATACCATTCAAGGAAAAACTAATTTTATATGTTGTTGTTTTTACCTCAAAATAAGGAAGTTTATAGAAGAGCTAGTCTCCCAGATTAAAAAGAATATCATGCATGTATATCAACCATGTTGTTAAGGCATACATCCCTAAGAATGTGGGCGTGTATTTTATCAATTAAATAAAGATTTTGAGCCTTTCCAAGAATAGTTTTATGTGCTCATTTTTGTATGCATATAAGGACCTTGACTGTATGCTAAGGAGGATTAAAAAAATGCATGATGTATCACCTGAAGCATTTTTCACACTCTAAATCTTCTTGTTATGAATGTAATGGCCTCAATAATATTTATTACTAAAAAAGGAATAGAGTCTTAATTTGCACACTAGGACCTCTACTAAAACCTTTTACCATGTCAACCTCTTTGTATGGGCAATTCCTTTGTTGATAAAGACATATGATACTCTTTTACACATTTATGACTATGTTTTTATAATTCACAATTTTTTAAATTTAATTGAAACCTAAGCTTATGTTTATCTCAATGTACTCTATATTTTTTATTACCCAAATGATAAAGAAACATATATATTATAAGAGGCTCAAACATAGTAAAATAATTTATAATTTTGTAAAACTACAAATGCATTTTAGGTTTTATAAATAGCTAGTTGTAGACAAGATTGTATTTAAGCAATGAGAAGATGAGTAGAGTAGTCAGGAGTAGCTTACCACAAATACATTATAATAGAAAAAAAATTATGCACTTGATTAAATAGGGCCTTTCATCTATGTGTCTAGGGTGAGACACCTATTTTCACCAGTGAATGTTAGCATAGGTATAGGGTGGGTGAAATTTATTATAATGTGGCATTATGTAAAAAAGAGAAAATTAATAGGTGTCAAGTAGAAAGTGAAGAGTAATGTAGAAGGAAAATATTCACACATGGAAGATAAATATATTTTTTGTTAAATAAACTAAGGAGTGAAGTAATAGAACAAGCTAGTATGAACAAGAATATTTAGTCCATGGCATTTCAACCATGAGATTGAAGTGAAGAAGATTTAATAAATGTAAATTTACTCATTCATGTTTGTTATCTTTCATTCTATTTTGAAGAGTTTTATTTTTTATTTCATTCATATATATTTTCATAATTATTATTAGCATGAAAAATAGGATTAAATATTTATTCTATTAGCTATAACAAATTACAATCAACAAAATTACATAAACATACATTAAGGAATCTCCTACTAAGTTTGAAATAAATGATCATATCAATGTGTCAGAGATATTTATTTTTATAGTGATGATTTTTTTAATACCTCTATTTTTGATGATAAGATTAAGACAAAGATACAACACATTATTCATTTTTATACTTTAATGATTACTCATATTATTTTTTAGTGAGCATACATGCATAATTTAGGATGTAACATATTACTATATTTTGTAGTAACTTAGTTTTTAAGTTATAATATATCTTATATAATGCCTTAAACATCATTTATTTTATAAACATGTCTTTGGCCACAATATTTTAACATGAAATATCATCTTGAAATCAAGATATATACATAATAAAAATAAGATAAAAATTTGAGTACATATATTATGCATAATTTATATCATACACAACAAAATTGGGTCTATTTAGCCCATACCTATCAATTCTCATGTAGAGGAGAGTAATACCCTTTTCCATATTTTCTCAACTTGAGGTAAATATACATTGATACTATGGCATCACTACTCCAAGATCTCACCATATACTAGGAAAAACACTCCTTCTTGGTATCTCTACAACTTTACCACAATCATGGTTTGCTCCATCTATGAATCCATATATTGAGAAAACATATCCTAAGAGATCTTATTTTATGATGTTGGAGGTTCCATGGTTGATAGTATGGGTGATTCATCTCTATTCTTAATTCAAAGGAAATAATTATTAGCCTATAATTACTTAACCCTCATACCCTATACTAAATATGATGACCTAGTTAAACTCAATAGATAAAACAAATATGCATATGGTCCACACTCTTTTATAACTCTAATAAACCAATAAAACTCTTAGGTAAGTATTATGTCATCCATCATACCAACACCTTAATAATAGCTACCCACTACACACTTACTATTCATGTTAAAATAACATAAAATTGTTAAAAAAATAAAATTAAAAACATATTATTATACATGTGATAGATAAAAATACACATATACTTAACATAAATTCTCTATAGGGTGATTAATCACTACTACTATTATTATTATTGTGAATTTATTGCCAAAATCACCAACTACATCTATTGGGGGTGTCTTATTTAATTTTATCCTATTCACATACATATACAAATATAGGGGGAATATTTTTTCAAGACATGCCCATGTACATCATACTATCCATACATCAGTCATTCCAACATCATTTACATCAGGGGTCAATAATTAGTACATCCACCTTATCCTCATCTATGTTTATGATTTAACCTTTTAAGGTTTTACACAAGTAATTCCTATGTTTAGATTAAAGGGCTAAGGTGTCTACATCAGTCAAATAATATTCAATAATTAAATATTAATTTGTCCTAACATTTGACCCCCTTTAAATTTTTTAAAATATAAATACATGGGCATAAATATAGACTTATCTAAAAAGTGACTATCATAGATTATCTGAATTCTAAAAATTGAGTTCTAGACAGTTTTCTATGTTGTCAATAGGATTCAGGTGTTCATCTATTCACTGGATAATAGTGCCCCACATGGATAGTAGAGCCATACTTATGTAGTGTCCTCAATGTGGTATTAATTTTCAATTTATAGGATTGTTCTTATTTTCTTAGAGCACTTGAACCTATGTTTTTAGGTCCTATTCCTATGTTCATGAAACCTAGAGCTTTGTGTTGTGCCTAGAAAGCCTGATTTAATATGTAAATCTTAATTCTCCTTATAAGTATGGCATGCGATATAATTTTTTATTAATTATTAGGATATGATAGACATCCTTAAAACCCCATTATGAAGAGATTTGCCTACATACCAATACTCCAAAGAGGGATCAAGCCCAATGTAGTTCTCTCACTTAGTGATTAATGCAAGTGAAAGTGAACACTAGAATGAGAGTGGGCTTGGATGCCTTGAATGTGCTTCAGATTTTAAATATTTGAAATTTGAGTCTAAGGATATTGTAGATGGAAGTATGCAAAATTAGGGTAGAATAGGGATTAAATACCTAATTTTTCTCAACTTTATCTTTGGTTTGAATAAATTTTGAATCTATCTTCCATCTAGTCAATAGAGGTGAATTAGACTTATATTTATAGATATTTGTAGCTTGTGTGGACGAGAAAATATGCTTAGGATGACATGAGGAGGAGCACACATTTGAAAAAGTATTCATTGGTAAGAGTTAGGGCCAAGGATGGTAGTGCCTAGTTGGGGACACTAGCACCATGTGGCTATAGTATCCCAAATGTGGCAATAATGTCCACTTGGTAGACTACTAAGCAAGTTGGTTTGGGATTTAAAAAGACAAATTAGTGTCTATGTTTTAGATGACTATGGTCTGTTAAATGATTGTAAAAGTGTCTCTAAGGCTTTAGGATATGTCTATGGCTAGGATATCAAGAAGATAACTCAAGAGACACTCTTAACAAATAATTACCACTTTTAAGTGATTACATTACACCCCCTTTATGTTAATAATGTAAAAAAGTGAAATGATTAGTATAAAGGAAAAATAAATGTACCTAGATTTACCCTATAAGTGAATCCCATGTAGGTGAGTTTGAAAAAGTGAATCTGGGTCTACGTATGTGAAACATGATCTAAAGAAATGTCCTTAGAAGTGAATCCCATGTAACTAAGTTTGAGTATGTGAATCTGGGGTTGCATATATGAAACATAATCTAAGCAATGTCTTTATAAGTGAATTCCATGTAGCTAAGTCTAAGTATGTGAATTTGGGTTTACATATGTGAAACATGATCCAAATTAATGTCCTATAATGAAACATGTAAAAATCATTCCTTACTTAAGAGATGGTCAAAAGTAAAAGACTATGTTGAAATAAAGTAACTAAGTAAAGTTGAGGAAAGAGAGAGAGGAAAAGAATAAATACACCTTGTTGGGTAAACAAAACAATGCATGAACCTAGTGATAACCTATGTGTATGAGTGTACATAATGATCATATCATTAAATATCTTAGAATGATTTGATGGCTTACTCAATCCTCATATGGGTGGCTCAATAACACAATCTAATTTTGACTCCATTGTTTCCCACCCCTATTCAGTGGATCTTGATCTCTATGAATTGATTGGATAAGACTATAATCATGTCTAACCCTCTCATGTGGGTGGCTCAAGAACTCAAGTAGGCCATGACTCCATCATTACCCACCTGTTTGAAGTAGATGTATTTATAAATAAACTACACAAAGTGCTAAAATTATCTAATCGAGTAAATCTAACTATGTATGTTGACTCCATGGCCACTCAAGTATATGTAAATTATGTTCCATGCACATGCCCCAATATGGTATTTAAATATATCGAATCTGAATTGAGTATGTAATAGATGAATATGTATAACTAAACTAAATGTGGGAGTGATCATACCATGTATGATGCACCCAAATCTAAGCAACTGTTATGAATATGGGCTGAAATAAATGTATCTAAGATAAATCTAAAGATAACTATCAAACCTATGGTTGTATCTATGAAAATATGTACTATACCTAGTGTACTAGTCTAAATTATCTAGACTATCTTGAAGCTGGGGTTACTAGATAGTAGTGTCCTGTAGTGGATAGTAGTGATATATGGTGTTGGTGTCCCAATGTAGGCACTAATGTTTTCCTGGTCTAATTTTTAAGTGATCTAAACTAAATTCTAAGTGTGTATTCTATTTTATGTTTACCCTATGTCTGATGTTTGAAACTGAGCCTATGTGCTAAAATGTATCTGTGAATAGTAGTGTAGAATCCTATTCTTTATGACAAACCCCTATGAATTCCCCCTATTTTTAGGGTAGTTGTGAAATTTGTGTAAAAATTTCCCTCTAAAGAAGTATCTCTGCAAAATGTGTTAGCCAAAGCATGTGCATGATATTTCAATATAATATACAAACATAACATATGAATGTAAATGTATCTGAGCATGCGTAAGTAATGTAAGATGTATGATGTAATCTAACATTACACAATGGTGTCAAGATAAATGTAATTAATGTATAACAATAAATCTAAGTAACTACCTAGGGGATGGGGCATGATACCCATCATAGAACCTAATTAGGAAGGGTAGATGCATGAGATCCCTCATGGCATAGAAAATTGGTGTGTGTGTAGCAAGTAAATACAAGTGTCATAGTGTAGAATCATGTAAAAAGCATACATATAAGCACATGAGGCATGCAAAGGTAGGATAATGGGCCAAAATACAAGGGACATGTGCACATGTGACTAAGTATGAGAATGAAGACATACAAAGACATGTTCAAATGTCAACATACACAAACAACAAATAATTTGGATTAGAGGCACATATAAGGACATGTTCAAATGTACACATATATAAATATACAAGTACACACTAGGGACATGGGCACATGCCCAAGGCATGCAAACAAATAAGTCACATAGATATAAATTATAATGTCATATTCAAATTCCCTTGAAATGGATGAAGCATAGGAAACACAATCAAGTCTAATTTAGGAACTAGAAAAGAAAGCATGTATAACTATGTAGTACAAATCTATAAATTCTAGGATGCATAGATACTGAGTGTAACTAATGATAGTTAGAAAAAATATGAATAATGAGTAATAATGATCAATATCAGGATGTATCAATGCATAAATTAAAATGTATAGTATGTAAA
This sequence comes from Torreya grandis, assembly GCA_037957365.1. NCBI lineage: Eukaryota > Viridiplantae > Streptophyta > Pinopsida > Cupressales > Taxaceae > Torreya > Torreya grandis. Next base: position 1,379,188 of record JARHVA010000104.1, read on the forward strand.
TATAAAACCTAGCTATAAAAAATATGTATGAGATGACCCCAAGTGGGTGGATGTATCAAATATATAAACCTAGATCGATTTATATGCCCATAATGGGTAGATGATAGCTAGTATAGATCATTGTAATGGACCAGAGTCTTATCTATAATCTAAAATCACTCAACAAGAAAAATTGAATCATATGTGTATGATAAAACTAACTATACTAGGATAGATAACAATATGCAATATCTAGCAAGTAGTAAAAATGTAAACATAACAATGCATATAATCTATAACTTTTGTGTTTTTGAAATATTTGAATTTTTTTGTATTTTTACATGTTATATTATTTTTTTGTTTTTTGAGTATAATCTATGTATAAGAAAATGAAAATAAACTATGTACAAGGAGAGAGAGAGAAGGAAGTATGTACAAGAGGGTAGGGACCATAATAACCAATGAGTATCATGGGAGACTCACTATCACCATGACTTGTGTCAAAAATAAGAATGATAATCTCTTGTAAAATGTGATTTTTATATTGTAGTTAAATTTTGTTGTTGTGTTAATATGAGTATTTTTCCTCATTAGAATAATAATATTTTTCAACATCAGAATCATGATAACCTTGAATGTTAGAGGGAATTACCTCATACTATAGAGTTGAACTTTCTAAATTGTGCTTTCGATGATTGATTATGATTTTTCCATTTAAAATTGTGCTTGTTGTAGACATATGGTGTTGTGGAAGCTCTTTTGATAGAAAACATATTTTGAGAATGCTTGTTGGTTGGGCATGATTTTGACTATGCAAATTAGGATCTATACTTTTTGTAACATTTCCCCTGTATCTAGATGTTTTACCTTGACAAATGGTATTTATGACTAATGTGCCTTAGGATGTTTAATAAATCCCAAACCCTATTGACCAATATTATCAAATGATAGAATATGATTAGTGATGCCTTGGGTATGCTTTCCCAAAGCTTGACCATGGTAATCAAACTATTGTAGATATTTTTGACCAAAATTACACCATATTGAACATTGAGCCTCATTTTGGAGAGGTAGTTTTTCTTGATTTATTTGTGCTTGTTGTATTGTTTCTTGAGTTGTTTATGCTTTTAGAACCTTTTATTGTTCTGAGTTATGCTTTGGTAAACATTTTTGTACTATTTAGGAATGTGAACCCATTTGAATTGGTAGATGTGTCATTGTAAGTTGTGTTGATGATGTGTCACTGTGTGAGTCATTTGTATCCATTATATTTTGTATTTTCCTTTTCAATGATAAACATGAATCGGTGTGGTGCCCATGCATTCTATGATATGCACAAAAATATCATAATCTCATCATTGGGTGTAGAGGAGGTAGGTTGATCAAATTAACTTTTATCATTTCCCTTAGTATCTCATTTAAAATCTTATTTGACCTTTGAATGCTTTTTGAATCAGTAGTTTGAAATGTACTTTGTTGTGATTTATGATTTGGATATGCAACATTGTTTGCCACAAATTGGCAAGGTGAATATGTATAAACATGATTTAAATTATTATGACATGGAGGAATTTGTCTTATAAATTTATTTTAAAATATTTTAATATTTTCATGTAATATTTGATTCTGATTTTGTAAACATACAATTATCTTCCTCATACTGATAATTTTATAACCTAGAGTTTCCAAAGTATAAACCCTAGCTATTTTTTATTGAACATATAAGCACACATATTGTAGGGAAGAGATGTGAATAGGATTAGTATAGGTAATAATTACATTATTATAGGATACTTAATCTCATGGATGAATGATAGCATGGACCTTGTTAGAGAGAAAGTAGTTATCACCCTCATGGAGATGAGGAGGAGAGGGAGATTCTTTCTTATCCATAAGATATGACATTGAAGCTTGAAACATAGTTTTTAGCTTATATGTGAAATCTTTTGTGTATGGTTTTTCTTGTTAATATAATTCCACATAAGATAAAGATAACATTTTATGAGATATCACATGTATTTTAATTGATATAAAACATCATCTATACATGTGTTTATGTATTTTCTAAATTCATTACATATTAAAGTGAACAATCATGTAAATTAAAGTATTAGACTTTGCAACAAAAAGTGATTAATTTATTTTTTCATTATAATCATGATTATATGAATTAGAAGATATATGAATCTATAATCAAGTATATATAGAAAAAAGATAAAAACCCTAAGTGTGTCTAGGGTTAGGTTTTTTTAAACTAGGGTTGTTTTATAAAGAGTTAAATTATATTTAAATAAATGAAATCCTAATATGTAATTTATATAATTAGATAGGTTCTCTAATAAACTAAGAAAATTATAAGTATGTAACCCTAATTTATTCCATTAAAAATAGAGAATACAAACTAGGGTTTGAATCAATATTCGAAGTAAGTTGGGTTCACCAAATGATTTAACCTTTGAGGGTTTTACACAAGTAATTCATATGTTTAGATTAAAGGTTTGATATGTATAGTTCATAGAGGGAGATAATTTTAAAGGAGAGAGTGACATATGGTCTCCCATTCACCACACACAACATGCTAAATATTTTATGTCAGTTTTAGTTATATTCTATTTAAATATTGTTCCACTTGATTAATTATATGTTTTATTTCCTATCATGTGTTCATTTAGGTAATATGTAATGGATCTTTGATAATTATTCCCCATTCAACTTGTACACATTATAATATTATGAAGGTTTTTTTAATCTTAGTAAGTTATGGCTTGAGAGGTGGATAGAACAACCTTTACCAAAGTTTTCATTTAAAAACCATAAATAATATACTAGATATTTTATCAAGGGCATTGGGGAATCATCCAAGCTCTTATGTTCCTTCTTACTACAGCCAAGCATGTGATTCTTAGTTTATAAAATGTTATTTAGATCCTATTGACTATATAATTTCACTTAAGACAAACATGGAATGTCTATCTAAGACTTGATGTATGAGTGAGTTGTGATAAATACTCTTAGATACTTTTGAATTGTATCTTCAAAGATCATGCATATAGGTAAGATCAAGTTACTATAAGAACTATGATGTGCACTATACAATTTATAATAAACACATGAGATGAAGAAACAAATTCAAGAAAGGAAATACAATGAAGGATGAGATGACACATGGAAATCATTTAGATAATAATAATGTGCATTATTTGAGATCGATCTGAGTTAGATAAGTATATACCAAGAGGGAAAAGGAATATTCCACTACATAAAACAAGTGGAAGGAACAATAAATAAATAAATAATATAAGATGCACATATAGTTGGCATGATACTTGAAAATAATGTATTAAGTCATCAAAAATTAAAAGGGGTACATGAAAGATATTTTAATACCAGAATATAGTATTAGACACCTATAATGTCAATTTTAACCTACCTTGACATAAATGAATTGTGTGCACATAAAGTACTCTTATTCATCATTATATTACACCCACATGTTAATTATGGGTTCAATACTTCTAAGTATTTTTCAGTCACCTATAGTAATTCACTCAGTTTATGCCAAACCATTTATTTATCATACCCAAACATCTTCAGATCATCATATCACTATTCCCATCTCCCAGATAGAGTTATCATAATCAAATACTTCTTAGATAATATAATATAAATATAACAATTCCATCCTTAATCCAACAATAGTGAAATTATAAAATTAAATCATCCTTATGGGTCATTCCATTTTGTTATCATGTAAGTTTTTACCCTTATGAAAAACTTGAAATGTTTTAAAATAATATAAATGCTTATTGTACCATACTAAATTCATTATACATGCTAGAGGCCAACTTGATTTACTACACTTGTCATAATTTAACTTTGATTATGTGTTGATTTTCTAACTTGAATAAATATTAAATTTATTATTAGTGGACATGATAAATTGTAACCAATTTTAAGATAATAACACAAGATTTTTGTGAGCACCAAAAGATGAATGTGTTAAAATTTGTTTGCATTTGAAATGGAACATAATATTATATAGTTGTTTGATAAAGTTTTCATATTATATTGAATTATTTTTATAGTGGGAAATGATGGATATGATATTTTTTCAAGTGATAGATTTCTCAGTAAATAGATAATAAGTGTCAAATTTAGTGACACAATGGATATCCACCTTGTCAAGCTTTCACACTAGCAATTTTCAATGCTAATATAAATGCTCACTATTTCAATATTCATTACATGAAATTTAGATTTTCCTAGTTCTTAATATTGAAAAATATTTTATTTCATATGTACATATTCCATAGTTATTTCAAAATAAATTATTTTTATAACAATTATAAACCAACATTTACCATCACATCATCTTATTAGGGTTAATATGTTGGAATCCTAATAATATTAATACTCATAAAGTATTGATCTATGAATTTAAATGCATGCTTTAATATCATTATTATCAAAATATGTCAAAGGCATGTTTAAATGTGTATAGTAGTCAAATGTATTATTTTAATATCACAGTGTTTGATATTCTAAGTCTTCGAGGGCATATTTTAATTGATATTGTTTGAAGTTATTGTTTATTATGATATTTCTTGGATTATAAGGTTTTAAAAGTTGGCATAAGCCTTAATAAGGTGATGTGATATTTGATTTGGTTCACATCATAAAAATCCTTGTCATGAATGACATATACAATTGATTTAGTGGGAACTATAGTTACAATCAAACATTTAGTAAATAAAAACATTACTATTTCAAATGTAAGCATTTAATTTTTTTTATAATTTGGAACCACCACCATCCTTATAAAAATATAGAACATGGTATAATTAAATGAATCAAACTACACCAAATTAGTTCTATTGTGCACAATTAATGCACCTTGTGAATGGGGCATGAGAGACTTAATTATTTGGTTTTATCATTTTCATTTCACTTTTTAAACATCCAAGTAGATAAAAAGATTTTTTGAAAATTTTATTGAAAAATTTGAGTGGTTTTGTAACTTTCTGGAGTTGTTTGGTTAGTTTTGAAAGTGATAAAATCTTAGAAGAGCATCTTGTTTACTAGGAAAAAAATTATTATTTAAAACATATTTGACAATAAAATATAAAAATGGTTGAGTTGAAGTTCCTATATATTTTCATGAAATGGTGATAATATTTCACTACCTTTTTCATGAATTATTTCTTTCCATTTTTTGAATTAATTTCCTTCAATTGTAATAAGCAAAGTTTTATTTTTAAGTCAGTTATTTTATGAAAAGTCATATGTAAATAATTTTTGATTCTAAGGTGTTATTTTGGATAGTTTTACTTGAAAACAAGGTTTATAAGACAATAATAGATTTTGGAACAAATCATAACCCTATCTTTCTATGTTGTATCTAGTTTGAGAATCATTTGAAATTAGTCTTGGGTATATTTTCATTTTTATTTTATACAATTTCTGTATAGTTATGTCAATACCTAACATTCTCAGTTACACTTTCATGAATGTGTAATGCACATTTTGGTATTTAGTGAGTTTTAGTGCCTAGTTTTTAAATAGACATTTTGTTTTCATTCTACATGATTTAGAAGTTTTGAGAAATCTTGAAATAGTTTCTTAGGCATTTAACTAGTTGTTTATTTTGTATTTTTCTAAAAATAAAGGATTGTGATTTATTTTTCTTATTTCAAAGGTTCATTTTTTTTGAAGTAGGTAGTTTTAAAAAAAGGTATTTCTCATAGTTATTACATATATATATGTATTAGCTTTAGAGGTAAAACTAGTATGCGATAGTTTGGATTTTTCTCTTAGTTTTCTATGCAAAATTGAAGGTGAACATAAATTTATATGGATCATGTTTCATTTTGTTCCTTCTACATATATGTATTAAATTTAAAAAAAAATAGACACATATTGATAATAGTAATATAGGTACTAGATTCATGCATGTCAATCTCTTTAATTTCAAAATAAAACCTATTAGAAATGCATGCATGACTAGAATTGTTTTAAAGCTTATCTACAACTATTTGCACAAGTGGTGCATTACTTACTGTATACTTCATTGCTTTGATTTGAATATTTTTAGTTTGATGAGACTAATATATAGTTGTGTAATTTTGGAAAATTCTAGTAGAATATATAGTTATAGTGACTAGCTAAATATTTAGTGGATTTGATATAGTGAATTAATAATTTCAATAAATATGGCAATGATAGTGAATATTATCTATCCTAGTTGAGTCAGTGAAACTATGTTCTTCAACATTCCATGAATTAAATCCTACACTGATGTATCACACAAGGGAACCTTAAACACTCATGTGAGACACTATAGGGGAAATCAAGGTAGGTTGGATTTAGTTGCATGTAATAAAATTGGGTGGAAGCATGGACTCATGCACTTTCATGGATGCATGTAAGACACTATGTCATGATTAACATTATAGATGTCTTTTAGCCATATTAATTCAATTAATGGTTAGAAAAAATTGATTAAACTATAAAAAACAATCCTAATTAAGGTAATAATACCATTCACTTAACGACATAAGTAACCATCATATAGTCAACAACACAACTTTATTAATAATCACTTTATCATTTACAATTGTTCATGATTTAAAAGGCACTCATGATTTTTACAATCCATTAAGTACAACTATTATTCATATATATATATATATATATATATATATATATATATATATATATATATATATATATATATATATATATATATATATATATATATATTCTAAGTTATTTCTATAGTTATATTCAATCCAATAGAGTTTCTTCTTAATTCTTCAAAATAGAAAAAACCAATGAATGAATTCCTTTCTTCTTCTCGACATCTACCTTTTATAGGATCCTAAGAACATTATATACCATAAAATGCATATACCTTACATTTATTACACTATTTTACCCACCTAATAGTTAATAATTTTTACTACTTGATGATTCCTAACCCCACTTTCTACTATCACTTCATAACTCTATGTCAAGATCCACTATTAGAATTAATGATTGTGTACTTTTCATGGTGCATGTGGGCTCAAGATTTATTTCCCAGTAGTATGTTTATCTATAGAATTTATGTCATTCCTATGAATTCTAAAATAAATTATTCCCTTGGTGATGGAGTGTCATTTTTTCCCTATCACACTTTCCATATTTTCATGACCACCCTAGCTTCTTCAAAAGGGCTACACGAGCTTTACCCTGCTACCTATTTCTCCCAGTTAATCTCGTGACAAAATTCCTCTATGAATATTTATGAAATGGAATTTATGGCCCAAAATTTTTATGAATATCCTACTCTAATATTACCCTTACACTCCATTGATGGGTGTGGGTTGACCCACACCTTCACAGGTTGGGTTTGTGGAGTTATTCCACCTATTTATTGTATATTTCACATCATTCCCATACAATGTGCACCTAGAGTACCCTATAAGATAAAGAGTATCATTCTAGATGGTTCAACCATCTAGGTGGGGAAATGTACCTATCTTCACCAATTATCACCACCCCTCTTGACTTCCTATCACCTTTTGATAGGTCTAGATAAACACTATTGTGGATAGTAGTGAAAATACATGTTGTCTTATCTCTTTTCCTCACCATATAATTTAATCCTAAAATTACCACCATCATATAGATGAATAAATCCAATATATATTCTCTTTCCCTATATCACTAAAAAATTTATTTAGTGTGGGACTACACTTATTGCCTATAATTTGGTCCCTCTCTTCCTCTAGATCTTCTTCATGTGTAGGTCCTCCTAGAGAACCTAACATATTATCCTATAATTATTGGCCTATATCTATCCACACTTGATGGATGGAAATAAATATTTATTGATTCATATCTTTCATGAATTTTCCACTCAGTCAATGATCGTTTTAGTCTTGTCCTTGTTGATTGCAAGCCCTTAATCTTGTTATGATATCCTAATCGAGGTGGGAGTCCAAAATTGGTAGCCTCTTTGATTTAACCAACCTACATAAAATAATAAAATGTTTGGATAATCTAAGTTCTTAACCTTTTAATTGCAAGAGGTATTTTTTATATTTCATCATAGCCCTAGGCCTTCCTGACCATAATCTTCAATGCTCTCATGGTCAATAGATCTTAACCCTTAGTTCTTTATCATCCTCTTCCCTCTTATCCTCTTAAATTATCCACATAATAGATGTCTCTCAACATTTTATACTATCATTCTGGTAGCACTTCCCTTTCTCAACATCAACCTCCTTCAACAACTCTATTTATCAACTTTCTCCATGGCTGAAATGTCCATATTTATATATGTGAAGGGAGTGGGTCACTAACTAGTCTATTACACAAGTTGACAACTATCATTATATCTAGATAACTAGCTATCCCAACCACCTATGGTAGGATAACTGAGTCATACCTTGGACCTTTAAATACTGATAGGTTTGGTCATGAATCATGCCTTGAGATTTTCCACTCCTATCCTTTTAAGATTGAGTCACTCCTTGAGATGCTAAATTTTGATAATAATCATTTTAGATAATATTTTATTATCTACTATACTTTCCTATTATTTAGTACAATCACTACCAAATGTCATTTCATCTAGTTTTCCAATGACCTTTTATCACTTTCTATCATTGGGTCCTAGAAATATCACTTCATGTTGTACCCTAGCTTGATATACTCACTAACACTTCCCTCATGCTTTCCCATTCATTCATGTGTCATGTGAATGATATAATTATTACACATACACATTATCCCTAAATATATCCTACACACCATTCCTTTGTATCTATTTGGCATTGACTACCCCACACTAAATCATGTTCTTGGTCTTCTAGTGTAGCATACTTATAACTTATTTTCTTGTATAAGTATTACTATTTTTTGGTGGTTCAAAGTGCCTATTAAAATTTAAAGTGAAAAAATAATCACTATAATAATTAAATGTATGGTGGTTATGACCTTGAAATAAATCCCCCACTCAACTTACTTGACTGGATATTAATAGGGGTGCATGTAGTATTACATGTTGAGTGCATCTACTACATGCATAATATATTTTACTCTAACAAAAAAATTATTTAAAGGAAATGGCTTAAAAATCCTTATTAAAACTTGACATAAGTTCCTTATTACATAGTTAATCTAAGATGACAACTAATGAAATTCCCTTGAGGCATCTCATCACTACTAGTTTATGATCCATAGCCTGATAGTCATATGCACTAACTATTTTGGTTACCTTTGGGGCATATGGAAATGTATTAATTAGCCTATAAATTAGGGATTTACTTACAAATATAGGGCACCTTATTTTATTCATTAGGTGATAGGTGCACATGACACCTAAACCTTGTTTGTAGTTGAAGGTTATCCCATCCTCATGTTCCTTAGAGTTCTTTAGCTAGTGTGCGCAACTTATACCAATGGCAAGAATGATTTTTTGGGCCTTTGTATCGATATGACATGAAGCCTAAAAATTGCCTCTTCTAGGGAAGGACAAATTCTAATACATAGGATCTTATATTCATTATGGGGTCATGGTAATGACCATTTCATGCCACATCTTTGGCTAACCCTTTTCCAAGAAGGTGTTCTTGGAGTGCATCACTTTGCACTCACATTTTGTATACACATAATATTTTAAAACTTTTATTGATTACTAACACTTTATATTTTGTAGGAACCTATCAAGTCTTAATCTCTTTAAGTACATGCCTTAAGGGTTGCACTGAGAAAGGGTGGGTAGACCTTTGGTGCTTTGTAAGATTATTGTCCCTTTTGCCACTTACCATCTACACACTCATCTCCTAAAAACATTTAACCTAAGCTTATTATTCTCAACCTTACCCATTCTAATCATTTTCCATGCTTTATCTTCCTTAATCTTTCCTTGACCCCATTTTAACCAGACTATACTAGGTCAAATGGGTAGACCCTATACAATTTTTAGCTTCTAATTATTATATAGGGTTGACTAGGTCAACCATGTACTATTTAGGGATATTTTTCATTAGGAGCTTTGTTATCCCTTTGGTTGACCTAGCTAGATACCTAGTGAATTATCTCCCAAAAACATATAGGGTCAACTAGGTCGACCCTATAAAACTGACATATTTGAAAGGATTTAGGGAAAAATATACCTATTTATACAATTTCATTTCCAACCATATGTAAGAAGAGAAGTGAATAAGAATAAGTGAAAATGAACATTTGCTTATTGAACATTCTACTTGAAAAATAAATCTTAGGGTTCCATAATTTCTTTGGAGATACAGATCTTGTCTTATGGAGAAGTCTTTTGGATGCATAGATATGTTGTGTATCCTAGAGCTGATTTGTGTTTGTTATCCTTACATACCACAACAATCTCTTATGAAGCACCTTGGCCAAGGGAGAGATTGAGGCTCGGTGGATTCATTTTCAAGGTAAGTATTCCTAACTTTATTTCTCCTTTGTAAGAGTAGATAGATAATGTAGTTATGCTTCTTTCTTCCATGCATTAAGATTTTATAAACATTGAAATGAGTATATGTCTTCTATGCAAGTTTAGTTTAGTAGGTTTTTTTTCTAACCCCCATTTTATGCCACAATATTTGGTGTGCACTAGATTAGATTTACTTTCTTTTTTATTAAAATAGAGTGAACATTAAACCTAGAACTCTTTCAGGGATTTTACATGATTGTGTTAAACTATAGGATGTATAACCCTTCTTAGGATGGTTTATTATGATAATTGATCCCATAATTGGGTCTAGTGGATCCCCATATTGGTCATGCTCCTGCTTAACAAATATATCCCCAATTAGAAGTGTATGTGTTTTATATCTTCTTTGAGCCAAGATTGTTTTATAAACATGGTGCATTTTTTATTGCATACATTTTGGTAAACCTAATGTGAACTAAACCTTATAGGATTTGTTCACTTATTTCATTATTTTTAATATCATTTTTATCATATATCTATCATATTGGATTGACTCTATCAACCCAGCTTCTAACTTTTATGCATATGTTTTTAGGTATAGGCTACTAGATTGACCCTATCAACCCAGTACAAGTTTTTAGACTTTCAGACATCTAGTCTAGACTACTAGGTCAACCTAGTCAACCTAATACATTTTTAAGCATATTTTTTAGCATACTAGGTCAACCCAGTTGACCCTATATATTTCAAGCACTTAGTAGTAAGTTTTTGTAAACCTTGATCGACCCAGTCAACCTAGATTATATAATTTACAAGTATATATCAAGGTTATTGAATAAAAATCTTCATTCTCTATATCTCTGATCCACCAAGGTTCCTTTCTATCTCTGTATCTCTTTCTTTATATTTTTTCCTTTTATAGTTTGCAGTCTTCAAAACTACCCTTGTAAAGTCAACTAGATCGACCCTATCGACCTAGTTCTATGTTCTATGTGCTACCTGGATAATTGCATCAACTATGTTGACCCTGTTCATTTTCAAACCTAGCTTTTTAAATACAAGTTTAACCCTTTTGACCATGTTTTATATTTTTTTCATAGACTATTGACTATATCAACATTATAACTTGTTTCAAAGTTGGAATTAACCTTATATGCTAGTAATTAGTTCACACTTTCCTTTCTTGTTGCTTTCATGCTTAAAATAGATCACATAGTTTAATCAAGTGGTTTTTAATTAATAATTTAGTTTCAATATTTTCTATTTTATGCAAACATGGAAAAATCACAAAATCTGAACAAGCATTTTAACATTTGTCTACCCAAGGCCAACCTACTTGGATTTCATCACCAAGGGGGAAGCTGACTTGATACTTTGGTCAAGCATAAAGTGTGGTTAATGGTATATTATATCTAAAAACCTGACACCTTTATCATTTTGGTGTGTTAAGTGAGGGGGTATGCCTAAATACCAAGCCTATATCATTGCGATTATAGTCCCTTTAAGCCCAAACTACCTGAAACCATCATTAGATTGTCATTCTAGTTCCTTGCTTATAGACAACTTCTCATCACATTTAAAATAATATCTTAATAATCTAATTAACATTCATCTTGACCAATTAGTTAGCTCTTTACTTTCTAAATTTATTATTTTCTCATTACTTGATTGTATTCTATATTGAAAAAACATGCATTAGCCAACATTGGTACAAGGTTTTGTGTTGTGTGCTTTAATTAGATTGGCCATCATTAATCCAATTGATTATTTGTTTCCTTTTAGTTATTTATATTTAAATTACTTAAATTTATATTTTTTTAGTCCACAAATTTATCATAATTTTATTAGAAACTACCTCTCAACTATACTAGGTTGACCCAGTCAACCCTGTACCTTTTTCCAACCCCAGTTCACTACACTGGATTGACCCAATCTACCTTGTATAGTATGTGGCCTTTATTTCCTCTTTTTACAATCTCCTTTCACTATAATGGATTGACCTAGTCGACCCTATATATTTTTTAGACCATGTTTTTGTGCTAGGTCGACCTAGTCAACCATGTACTATTTTTGCCATTCCCTAATTTCTTACTTTCTCATCTCTCTTTATTTCCCTTCATCATGGATTTTATATTTTATGGTGATATTGAGTTGTATTAAATAGACATGATGAGTCTTACTAACCTTCATAGGGTCTCCTGTAAATAGAGTAGGGCTCCTCTCTTGGATGCTAGTAATATTCATATTGCCACTCATATAATCAACTATGGGAACCATCCTAATACCTATTTGTAGTGTAATCCTCTTTTCTCATTAGAATACCAACCCAAATTAGAGTATACCCCTAAAATTATCTTATTTATCTTTGAATTTCCTCAACATCAAAGAAATGATCCTTCTACCATTTACAATCTTATGATTAGTGGTCAAGTTGAAGAGCCTCATTTTCCTACTCCTACATTCTCAATTGGATTTGGAGGTACCATTTTCTTTGATTCTCAGCCTCTTCCTTAGATTATGACCTCTTCTCATACCATAAATTATTATTCTCTAACATCTTCCACCTTTATGCCTAGTATATCCACTAACATGGTAGGTTCTACATCTAGTGGGCCTCTCATAAGATCCACTATACTTAATCCTTCTACTAGTGCATTGTTTTCTATCCAAGGTAAATATGTTACTAGTGCTTACTCTTCTCAACCATTAATTAGTCCATATTTTTCTACATAATAAATTTTTTCCATTAGTACCTCACATTCTCATAATTCCTCTCAAGCTCTTATCAACACCAATAGTTATACCCAAGCCACAAACACCAACTCTAATGCTTCTAACAATGCTGATCAAACATATCAACTATTGTTATAAACACTTAATCAAAATATCACCTTTAAATCTCATAATTAAAATCAAATGATGAGAATGTAAAACCACCTTCTTCATCTTCAATCTCATCCTCAACCAACATCTGGGGGCATACATAGCCAGAATGTTCCGCCTCTTCCTCTAAAAGATTCTTAAGGCAATCTCATTCATCAACCTCCTTTGATCAATAAAACCATTAAGAATATCCAAAATGAATCTCTCACTACTCAAACTTCTAATATTGATATTAGAGGTATCACACCTACAATCTCCTATAATGGATCAATTGATCCCACCCTTCATTTAAAAAAAATTGGAAATATTTATAAGGATTGGCTCAAATTGAATACCTTTTCCGCTACAAAAATCTTGGCCAAAACTCTCAAAAGTGATTCCTTATATTAGTAAAACCAACTTATAACTCATTCCATTACTAGTTTTGAGGATTTAGTGAATGCTTTAGTTCAATAATTCCAAACTAGTGATATTTCCAAAAACAATTTGGCCCACTTCATAAATTACAAAAAACTTAAAAATTAAACTACTCAAGCCTTTTTTAAAAGGTGGAAAACTTTGTAAAATAAATGTGAACATAACATGGCCGATGACAATCTTTTCTATCTGTTTACCAATGCCCTTTTCCCTAAACATCAATATCAGGTATGCACTCTCTCTCTCCACATACATTGGAGGAGGTTATTAACCAAGATAAATGACAAGATTATGCATAAATTTGAGCCACCCCAACCTTTAGTGGGTCATCATATTTTAATTAAAAAAAAAATTCACAATCTTACCAGTTATGGTTTTATATATTTTTATGAAACCAATCACAATGTTCAAGCTATCATTCCTACCCCTTCATCAAAACCAACTCCTCCTCAACAATATGCCAATCCTCACTTATCTTCACCAAACAACAATAATGTTCATAAACCTCTATCCTCAATTATATTTCTTAAGTGTCTATCAAGGCCTCTTCTACAAGATCTTGACCCTATCTATCTTATGAAATCTTGGCATGATCCTAAAAAGTTTTGTTTGTTTCACACTAGTTTGGTTCATTCTCATGTGACCTATAGACAACTTCATAATTTAGCTATGGATTTTCTTCTTGGGTCTTAATTTTGATTATGATTATATCATTCGAAAAAATCAATAAGTTTATGCAATTTATTTTAAATATTATAAATCACATGATAGAAATCAAGCCTTAAATCAAGCAAATGCTCATTTATCTATCTATAAAGACCCTCTTCTTAATCATCAACCTATTCAGGACAATCAAGATAAACCCACCCCTTCCACCAATAATGTAAAAAGTCTTGTTGAACCCACTTATGAAGAGAATATGGTTATTATGACTAATATGTGAAGGGTGTTTGATTTTATTGATTCCCAACCTATCTACATTCTTCCTTCATCTAGAACATATTGTGTTATCCAATATTCTTCTCTAATTTATTTAAATGAATTAGGGAAAGATGACCTTATTAATTTTTACGATTTAATTTTTTATTATCCCATGGATAACACTTCCTTTTCTATTTCTACCACTCTTCCATCATCTTCTAACACTAATGATACTCAAATTTCTACTAACACTTCTTATACCAATTCTCAAAATCCACTTGAACCAACTTCTTCATCATCACAACATGATTTATAACCTTCTTCTTACCAACAAAATTTCCAATGTACTTTGACTCCTCCTTCTGAGGACCTCCTTAATCATTATGCACCTATATCTAAAAACATTATTATGGGTTATGATGAGTGAGATCCCATCATGGAACTCACTAATCTCCCATCCTACATTCCATTCCTTGAGCTTATGAGGACTTCTCCATGTCATATAAACTATCTTATGCAACTATTATTTCATATGAATGCCCTTCATCCTCCCCTTGTAAGATGAGAATTAGCCATATTTGGATCTAAGGATAATATATTACAATAATGTGAAGAGATGTATATCAACTTTAATAAAACTATGGACACTTCTCTTTAATTAATTTTTATTTTAGCTTCTATGATTCTTGATGAGATTATGCTTCATGTGGATGATCCTCTTTTATGAATTAGTGTTAAAATATTTGATATCCAAGTTAATCATGCATTTATTGATGAGTGTTTTGGGACCTACATTTCCTCTCTTGACTTTATTAAGACCCTTGGATATTTAGAATGCAATCTCAAGTCTACACACAACACCTTCCAAGGATATGATAGAAGGAAAATGCCTCATCTAGGTTGTGTGTGGTTTCCCATTACCATCCCACCTATAACCATCCATGTGAAGATGATGATCTTTGAATTTCCCCTTTCTTATAACATCTTGATTGGTAGGCCATGAACTTACCATATGAGATTCGTTGTTTCTTCTACCTGCCAATGCATTAAATTCCCTCATAATGGAACTATTTATAGGAATCAAGGTGACACTGACCCTTGGAATTTTGAAAAATTCCAAGACTATGGTATATTCAAGATTCCTACTCTTGAACCTCTACCCAATGTTCCATTCCATGAGTCACAGTGTCTTAATTTCCCTATTAATTCAAATTGAGGTTATAATGGGCATCCCAAACTCATTAGGAACATTCCACCTAACCTCTTGGATTTTGATGATGATGAGCCCATGAGGTTAACCTAAAGATTAAAACTTTTAATATCTCACCTCATCTCATATTGTATAATCCTACTTCCTTGTATCCTCATTCTTGCAAGCCTCCTTACGATGATATTATAGTAGTATTAACCAAGACTTGGAATTCTATTTACCACACTTCTTTGGATGACAATGTAATCCCTAATTGTGTCATTGATATTCACACCCTAGATTATGATGATGGTTATTCCTTAAATGATCCAATTTTAAGCAGTCTTGTTTAGGCCCATGATATTGAGATTATATATTATCATTCTTCTTTAATTGAGTTTTTTGATGTATCTTCCCATCTTCCTTCATTTAAAATTCTTAAATTTTATATTTTTCATCTTTATCACAGGGTAGAGATGGTACCAATACCTCAAATTTCTAAGGATCCTCATAGGTTTATGTTCATGGATCATGCTATAATTGAGCTTTACCATTTTTATAGATTCCCTGATCAGCATAGTTGGTTTACTCTTGAGATTAGTGTAACCCTCTTTAGACCTTTTATAGATCCCACCCCTCCCTCAGTAGAGCCCTTATAAGAGCCCATTCCTATTCTCACTATACTTGAGACTATTCTTTCTCCTACTATATTTGAGCCTATTCTCACTCCTATTATTGAACTGACCCCTATTTCTCATCCCATTACTCTTTCTATTGAGCCTAGTTCCATTTCTCCTCCATCACCACCTTCTCTTGGTGATGGTTTGCTTATTTTGATTAAGATGGATATATTTCCCACCAAATGAAATGATGAGTCTTCTTTGAAATCTTATACTCCTATTATACCTCCTTATATGAGTGTTACACTCATAAAAGTATCTATTGCTTCCATGGGATAGATAATCATTCTTCTACCCATTGTTATAAGTTGCAATAATATCTTGATACTTTGCATCCTTCATCTCTTTCCTTAGATAAATTAATACCACCCCCAAATGTTCTACTTAAATATATACCTAAATATGGTGAGGTATATTGTCTATGGCACCAATGTGGCACCCATAACATTGATCATTGCTACATCCTTAACGATCACCTTCTAGTTATTCCCAAACCTTCTTCCATTCCTCCCACAAGTCATTCATATAAGAAGGCTTCTCCTTCTTGTTCTATGGCTCCAATTATAATGGTTTCATCCTATCCTATAGTCCCTTTGTCACCTTATATGCCTCTACCCTTGATTCCTTCACTTGTGGACATTCCCTCACTTGTGGATATTTCTCCACCCATGTGTTCCTCACCCGTGGATCCTTATCCACTAGTGATTCCTTAATCTCCCATAGAGCCCAATCCCACACATTCTCTTGAGAATCCCCTTCCTAATTTTCATCATCACAATCTATCGAGTATTCCTACTTTTTCATTTGAGGAGATTAGAAATGAAGTCTTTTTCTAGTTTTCATTGAAGATTGATGAGACATTAGTAGTAGTTCATATCCAACTTCATATATATTTATTTGATGTCTTGGATAATGTGTGTGTGTATATTTATTTGTAATTATTAACACATACATGGTGCCTTTACATTTACATTTGGATTGGATGTGTGATCTAATTTTATTTTTATCTATCTATTATATCATTTGATGTTGTGTCAAATTCATATTTTTCTTATATAGTAATCTTACTTTTTGGTAATATATATTGATTATATTATTATTTACATGTGCATATGATTATATTTCTTTATCATTGTCTTCTCTTTCTTTCTTCCTTTCTTGAGTTTTTCTCAAAACTCTATTCTTATTTCTTCATGATTTTTTGATTTCTTATCTCTATTTTTCATAGATTATTATCATTGTGACTTGGTTATACAAAATCTATTAACTTTTGTTCTTATATCCATTTTACCATGTGATTAGTTAGCAAAAAATGTATCTCATTATACTTTATTTTCACCAGTTCACCTTTGGATCTCCTTTTTTCCTTCTTCCTTTTTCACAAATTAAGCATATACATGGTTGAGACTTAAGATCCAATGCTAGTTCATTGTTAAGCCTAAGTGACCTAGTTAGTCTTTGCCTTTGGTTACTTAGCTTCATTTAGCCTTAGCCTACATCTCATTTGTGTATATCGCTACATCTCTCATGATTGGTCATTCCAAATCCATATAGAGGAGGAATCTTCAAAATGCATAAAAAATTTAAAATCCAAATCATTTTTACAAAAGGCAATGATATAAAAGGGAAGAATATGCTTAAAAGTCAAATCACACTAAAATATGTGATTTAAAACACATCTCTTTCTTCTAGTCAAATATCAAACTCCATATTTGGCCTCACAATATAACAGAGGTCCTTTAGGGTGTGGTAGGATAGTAGATTAGAAGAGGAGAATACAAAAATATTTTAGTGCTACCTACTTTCTCATGTAAGTACCCAATCTTCACAGTAGACTGATGGCTCTATAATTGGTCTTGAATAATGGGGAAAACATCATTATAAGGTAGGTCTATTTCACCTTTTATTATACCAATATACCTTCATGAGTTGATCTTAGTAGCACACTTATTTGCCTACAAAGCTTTGTGTATATATAAAATAAGTTTCCTTTGTACATTGATGGTTACCAGTCACTTCATGTCTTATTATGTCCTTAGTATGCCTCTTGCCTCCTAAGGTCTTCTCATAATATGCCTAAGTATTTATTTTTAAACTCCCTATTTCATTCCCTCTATCCCTCATATTTCCTCTTGAGAAATATTATTTTGTCTACTAATCACTCCCCTTGGTATTTAATTTGTGAGTTGCATTGTAATACCATGGATAGGACCAGCCATTCCTCACAAATTACCACCCTTTTCCTTCCTATTACCCACATTATTTGTTACCTAATTTTCTTGATTTTATACCCTAGTGGTGTTTTCTTTATGATTAATAGAAGACCATGGATAGGACCCGATATTCCTCACAAAATTTTCAAATAATACAAGTCAAAAACAACATTACATGTGTCAAAAATGAGGTAAGATGTGATTGATTATGAAGTTACACATCATTGACATGCTTCCCATCTTGATTTAGTATGTTTTATGCTTACTTAATTTCTCTTTCACTTTTTTCTTCTTATTTTTTTGAGTGCATGTAATAATTCAACCATTTCTTGAATTTTTCATACTTCCCAACTTGAATTAGTGTGATAAATTTAAGACCAATCTTTTGCCAATTTTATTTTTCTCATATACTTCCAAACGTGATATAGTATTATTGATTAACTTAATTAATTTTTTTTATACCATTTTTTCCCTTTTACATACCTTCCATTTTATTACATTGTTTTCATACTTCCCAATGTGATTTAGTATGATTTTACTTGTTTTAATTTGGTACAAAAATCTTTCACTTTGGCTTAAAAACAAATTCTTTTTTACCATCTTGTTTTACCATCCCTTGGTTCTTTATACTTAGTCATTTTCTTGTTATTACACATTTCCCAACTTGAAATAGTGTGTATTACATTTTTGATTGATTATATTTTACCAAGTACTTTTTGCCTATTTATTTTTAACCATGCATGTGTCTTACATAATGCTAGAAAATAAACCACATCTCATATATTTCCTATATCATATACAACAAAAGCTAAATACATGTGCTAGAAATAAATATATCCAAAGCATCTATAGCCAAAACCATAATAATTTCAACATACACAATCAAAATCAATATGACAAAATGATTCATCATCATCATCATCATATAAATATATATATATATATATATATATATATATATATATATATATATATATATATATATATATATCTCATGAGTTTTTGATACAACAAAGTACAAATATATACAATGTTCTAACCTTATGGTTAGGATCCATCCTATCTATCTTATGGCCTAGCCACGCTACCTAATTAGACCTCAATTTGACTCCTCTAAATAGTATTCTATAAGGATGTTATTTTAGATCTCAATCCCTCTACATGTCCCTATATGCATGTTATCTACATTTGTGCCTATGACAACTCAATCTAGGTCATTGTATGTGCCTGTCAATTGGGTCTACATCATCATATGTACCTATGTCATCTATGTCATTATATCTATATGCACAAATATCTCCTCTAAAATGGATTACCATGCCCATATCTCACCTACACCCATATCTACTTTTGGATACATCCTCTCCCTTTGTGCTCATATCTATCTCATTGACTCCCTTGCTAATTTAAACTAATTCACTTGAGTTGGGGTAGATGGTACACTTGGGTCCTTTAATGTATTAGGGTCATATGACTATAGAGTCTTATACAAGATACCATGGAGTGATCCCTCACAAAGGACCCTCATATCTCCTCATCATCCTTAGCTACACTTAAAAAATACACCCAAATAGATATTAGATCACTGTCATATCTTGCAATATCTATCCATCTCTAGTCTCCATTTTTAAAATAAAACTTAAGAAATAATTTAATAATATTTATTACCTATCTATATCTTGGCCATAATGGTCTCACCATCCACATTAACATCTAGCATATTCTCTCCATCCATGTAACCTTGTAACACCTCCTCTATAGGTCACTTTCTCAACTTAAATCTAGCTATCATGGCTCACATCTACCTCATATTTCACCTGAGTGGCTTCTCTATCATCTATCTCTCCTTTGGCTCACTTGTTAGGTCATCAAAGATGGTGATAACCTCCACTCTCTCCTACTCCTACATCCATCAATGCCATGTCCTCAGTGGTTTTATCTTATCTCACTATGGAACTAGTGGTGGTATCTCTAGTGCCACTACCTCTACATCCCTCTCCTCCTACTCTACTCCTTATCATGATCATCTAATTTATGGTTTCTCATGATGTGATCTAAGCATCAACTCATCACTAGTGTCCCTAGTACCCTCCTCCCCCATAACTCTCTCACATGTTGAGCCTAGTGCTCGGGCATCAATATCACTACTACTAGATGAGGTAAGCCCATCTGTCTTGACACCCATGCCATTAGATGTGGCTCTCTCTACCATGTATAGTGTCTAATCACCTCTATCCTTGCTATAGTTGGTGTAACTATGTATAGGGTTGATCATGTAGTTATTATGTGCCCATATAGATACCACACTATGTCTGCATGTCTCACCATATAAAACACTAGAATATGGGGCATGGCTTATGCTAACTTATTCTCTCTCCATATCTACACTTGATGTGACCTATCATTGATCACATGGGGAAACTTAGCTAACCAATACATGAGAAACCTCTCATAGATCCAAGACATCAATAATATGATCAATCCTATTGACTTATTTCTTTTGACTAACAACTCATATACATCACGTACAAGCTGGACCTAGATGATAGAGCTGGATCATATAGTACACCCTCCTCTAGAATCATTTTGCTCAAGGCTACCATGAATAGTGGTACATTTCCATTTGACTTATGACATAACACTTACTATGTCACAATTCCTATCATAGATTTCTATATATATAGAATTTGTGATGAATATACATTAAACATACTAACTCTCCTACCTGATAATATTGTATCCAAGCTGGCAGCCCATATGGTTAAGGCTCTCCTCTCCTCTAGGTTATCTGATATGCCTGTAGTCACTAGTATTCCTACTATTGGTATCCATAAGATGGCATGTACATCATATAGAGTCATAGATACCTCTACCACAACCCCATCCACCTCCCATTTAAAGGTATTAGTCAATTATTCCTAGCATCCAAGGAACATGACTAATAGATTTGTACTCAGGGGAATCCTACATATGTCAGTTATCCCTCCTAGGCCTATAGCTACTAGCCTAGCTCTATCACCTATGGTCAGATGATCCAATAGATATGATATTCAAGATATATCTACCAATTTCTAAAATGTTAGTCATCTTTATAACCAATAAATAATAAAAGATGTATTAGATCCTCCATGCCATATATAGTCAAAATACATTCTTTTTACAATTTTAATAAAAAGTAAGCCTAAATTGATTTAATTCATTCATTTTTACCTATTTTTAGCATATTCAGTCCTTTTTACCCTTGGTCATTTTGACCCATTCTAGCCTTTTTTCAGCTTTTTGCACATATTCCTATACACTTCTGATTCTTTGGTCAACCTAGTTTAATTGAAATTTCCCTATTTTTAGCCTGGTTGACTTAAAAATCTAAGTCAACCCTCTTCTTTTCCCCTCCCTAGTACTACATTATCATTTTATACTTTTTAGATTAGTTGGAAAACTATACAAGGTCAACAGTCTATAAAATATATAGGGTCGACACACACCTACTCGGTTTGTAGTGTGGATTTTACCTATTTTCAGCGTACTAGGTTGACCCAATTGTTTTTAGCTACAAACCCCTTATATTTTCCTAAAAAAGTGTTTTTTTTAAAATTGTATTCCTAATTCCTTCAAACCCATTTTCCTAATTTATTTTTCCTACCTTTAGAATCTAATTTTTCTTCATTTCAACATCTAGAAATGCTAAAAATTAAAATTTTCTAAAAATTCACTAAATTCAACAAAATAGTCAAAAACTAAGTTAAGATTCATATTTGCATCCCTGTAGTGCACCTACTTCCACTCCTATAACTCCTTATTGTCTATCTTATTGTCTCCTCACCATCCTAGCTCGTTTGGTCTTTAAAGCTCTTTTTTCTCTCTTTCACAAGTCAAAATAACCAAATGACTTCTCCTTCCCCTATTTAAAAACACCTTTTCAAAATTCAAATTCTTCAATTATTTTCTCACAGATTCCTTCTTTTGTCTATAACTTTGTTTCTACTCATCTATTTTGAAAATCATAAAATGCATTGGATTCATGATGATGTAGAGATTTTTTTCCACTATTATATGCCTATTTTCTTTTTTTTTTGGCTATTTTTTTGCACTAAATTCTACAGGTTCACCTAGTGTTCTTCACATTGGATGCCTTCACATTATATTTTAGTAGACTTATTTATCTATGGCACTAAGGTAAGTAAAGGCATGTGTTTTTCAATTTTATCCTTTCTTTTATCTTATTTTTAGCTTATTGTACTTTACTTAGCATCAACATTGTGTGTTATCATGTTCTATTTCATGAAGCACCATCCCTTGTTGCACTTATGTGACACATAATGAGATTCAAGCAGGCATATGTATACACATAATATTTTCAATCTTTTATTGATTACTGACACTTTGTATCTTGTAGGAACCCATCGAGTCTCAATCTCTCCGAGTGTATGCCTTAAGGGCTACACCAGGAAAGGGGTAGGCAAACCATTAGTGTTTCATAAGATTGTTGTCCATTTTTCCACTTGATATCTACACACTCATATCCTAAAACTATTTACCCTAAGATAATTCTTCTCATCCTTACCCATTCTAGTCATTTTCCATGCTTTATCCTCTTTGTTCTTGCCTTAACCCCCTTTCAACTAGTTGACTATACTAGGTTGACTGGGTCAACCCTATATAGTTTTTAACTTTTGATTACTATACAAGGTTGACTGGGTTGACCCTATAATTTTTAGGTGTATTTTTCATTAGGATCTTTGTTATCCCTTTGATTGACCTAGCTCAGGACCTAGTGAATTATCTCTTGAAAACATATAGGGTTGATTGGGTCAACCCCATACAACTGACATATTCAAAAGGATTTAGGGAAAGATATACCTATATATATATATATGTTAATTTTAGACCATTTTTAATAAGATAATCTAAAAATAATAAGTACAAAAAAACATCTACTTATTCACCATTCTACTAGAGGAATAAAGCTTATGGTTCCATACTTTTTTTGGAGATACAGATCTTATCTTATGGAGAAGTATTTTGGATGCATAGATAGGTTATGTAGACTAGAGATGATTTGTCTCTATTATCCTTACATACCACAACAATATATTGTGAAGCACCTTGGCTAAGGGAGAGATTGAGGCTCAATGGGTTCGTCTTTAAGGTAAGTATTCCTAACTTTATTTCTCCTTTATAAGAGTAGATAGATAATTTAGTTGTGCTTCTTTCTTCCATGAATTATGATTTCATAGACATTGATGTGAGTATATATCTTCTATGTAAGTTTATTTTAGTTTGGTTTGTTTTATTTCTAACCCCCACTTTGTGCCATAATCTTTGGTGTGCACTAGATTAGATTTACTTTCTTGTTTATTAGAATAGAGTGAACATTAAACCTAAGACTCTTTTAGGGTTTTCTCATGATTGTGTTAGATTTTAGGCTTTGTAACCCTTCTTAACATGGTGTATTGTGATAAGTGATCCCTTAATTATGTCTAAAATAACCCCATATTGGTCATGATCTTGCTTAACAAATGTATCCCAAATCGAAAGTATAGGTATGCTCTATCTTCTCTAAGATAGGAATGATTTATAGACATGATGTATTTTTGATTTCATATACATTTAAATAGGGGGTTTAAGTGCATTATCCCATACCTTTTCCTGATGTCCTCATATGTCTATTGTAGACATTAGTATCCAATAATATTTAAAGTTTTTGAGTTAGCCTTTTTCTCATCCAATCTTAGGATTTTCTCTTCACTTGGCCCTAAAATTTCCTATTATGTGTGGTGATACTATATATGTTGTTGAATGAGTCCTCATTCTCAACATGTTCAACATATGAGTTACCCTAGTTTGTAGTAAATGGGATCACCACTTAATCTTATTGTTATTGAAACTCATGCAACATTGTTTAAAGTGTGTGTCCACATTACTATCATAACACCATGACATTACCAAAAACACATGATAATTATCTTCCTCAACCAACTAGATCACCTATATATCAACACAAAATTTTATATCCATGATCTTGATTTTAACATCATATAGAATCCCTATGGGTTGTGCTTTGGTGTTGTTTTCCATGAATAAAATGTGAGGTGAAGGTTGAAGTATGGGGTTTACCATATTTAACCATAAATTGGTTATGAGGAAATTCACCTCAACACTTGTGTCAATTATAATGTCATTGATTAGCCATCTATTTATCTCAACGTTTAAAATAAACTCTCGATCATACCCTATGTCTCATGTGGCATATACCTTATGATTTTATATTAGGTATTATATCAATACATTAAGTAGCTACTTATTATCACATTTATCTAAGAGGTTATTTAACATGGGAATCATCCCCTTACACTATATAAGGGATAAAAAGTTTGTAATCTCACTAGCTTACTCTTCACAAGTCAATAATTCTCTCTAAGCCTTGTCCATCTCTAAAATGAGTTGGATTTATTATAATAGGATTTGAACTACATTTAAGACCTTCTCAACACCTTATTTTGTCATGATCCTTCTTGGAAGGTCTTAAGTGATATATTTGGGCATGGTACTTTAGTACTTCACCCGTTAGGCTTACATATGGGCTAGGCCACTTCTGTGGGAGTTGCTACAAGATATGTATCCATGTCATTATACATCATCACCAATATTTTATTTTTGAATTTTTTTCTTCTATGCCTTTCAATTGCATGCAAAATATATAATCCAAACACCTTTCTCAGGCTCACCATTTTACATGATATTAGCATAAAGGTCCACACATTATTCAACCTAAAAGTGGTCTAACCAACCACATTTATAATAAGAGTGTTATGAAAACCTCCCTCCTCCTTGTTTTCAAATACAAACTCTATTTCTGTGTTATTTCCCTTAGTCACCATAACCTCAATTATATGATCCATCACATCCTTGATTCACTCACCTATGATTAGAGGGTCTTACAACAACATGTTGAACATTTTTCTCTTGTGCCTCATATAATTCATCAATCACCCAAAAATTATTAGTATTGTGGTTAGATATGTCATAAATATTATAATACAAAAAAAACTCTATCTCAGTAAGGTGTTGTATAAGATGACATTAATATGTGTCATAACCCTCATGAAAAATTGTATATAATGCTGTTAAGGTGTGCACACTATGCATAAATTTTTTTTCTAGTTATGCCTCTCCACCTTGTGGTAAGTGAACCATAATATAAAGTGTGCATCATGTCCTTTTTTTGCTAATAATTATTTCAAAAAATATTGCATTGATGTAACTATTGATGCCTACAACTCTCTCTCTTAGATAACAACTTCTTATGGGAAGATTTATAGATGTGGGACAAAATTGTGGTATATAAAGCAACCTATAGGATTTTAGAATAAGACTCTTCAAATTAATTGGGGGTGAAAAGGGGTAATAAATAAATGTAAATAAAACTAAATAAAATTTTACTAAGGTGATGCATCGAAACTCTTTAAGTATCTATTCCTAAATTTTCATAAACTAGCATGAACCTTTAAACATTATAGATAAATTAAAAGAGCATGTGCATGATTTAAAACCTATAATACAAAACAAAGACAACACTATAGAAGTAGTGAAAAGAAACAATAGATAACAATAAATTCCACTCAATTTTCCATAGAACACCACATCCTCTTCATTGTTAGGTGAAGAACAAAATACAAAAGGCACATTATACAATATTAAATCCTTCCTGTGAGGGGCACCTACTAAGGTCATGAAATATAAAATAAAAATTACTACTACTTATATTCATAAACTAAAGATATTATAAAAATAAATGCTCTCTATAAAGATAATTTCTATTATCTAATATCTATCCCTTTTCAAAAGAAAATCCCCTATATATATAGGTGCAATGACCTCATGAAGAAAGGACACCTAAAACGTGACACTCCTACTCATGATGAGGTCATTACAACTAAATAGGGATATTTGGGTCTTGAGTACAGTTGGTCATCAAAATCTTGGATATGTCAAAAATATTTATGCCTCATGATCCCCCATGATGCTTAGAATAAGTATCATGGAAACATGTGTCTACCTCTAGAATTCACATTAGAAATGGGGCCCACTTCTCTTGGCCAATGGCATTTCTTAAAGCTCTGATAGGAAAAAAAATTGCTCTCAAGGAGCATTAGGATGATGTATGTCTCTATCAAAATCCTTATATCACCTTTTAATCAGTAGTGTGTAGAGCCACTACACAACAAGATGACACTGCTTTTAAGGAAGTTGATAACTCATTTTCAAAGAATGAGCACCAAAGCACCATGTGTAAATTTAACTTCCCTCACATTATAATTTCATAGTGGGTCCTATTTATTAATTCATTGGCCAATGGTACTACTTAAATTTATAACAAAAATAAACTTGCTTTAGACAAGCATTGTGGTACCATGTGTCAAGCTTGTGCTACTCTTAGGCAAGTCGATAACCCTTCCATGAAGAATGATCATTGGGGTACCACATGGTATCATTATAAATATTTGAGACTTAGACAAATATAAACAAATGGAACTTAGGAAAGAAGAGGCTAATGCATAATCTACCAAACTCACCAAGCACGTCTGTGACAAAAAGGATGAATACCCCAAAACTTCAAAACATGGATTAAGACCCATAGTTAGTGGTGAATTATAGGGGATTATACCTATAGATGAAATAAAACAAAATTTTTGGTGTTATACACTATTTAAATAAAAAATATAAAAATGATGAAGCCCATATAATTTATAACTTTTAAAGAGTTGCCTTCAAAGGCATTCACTCTTCCTCCTTAGGCTGAGTCTTCTTCAAAGCCTCAAAGGCTCTATCTAGATTTATGATATCCTTAAAGGAGACACTACTCAAAACTTATACCACTACCATCATATAAAACTTTAGTTGGGAAAGAGGCTACAAAATGGTCTCCATCTAAGAGATATTTGGCACTTGACTAAGAGTTGCAAAGAGGATCTAGCTATTTTTCTTCTTGATCAATAGATATTTTATTTTATCTTCTAAGAGGACCATGCTATTTAAAAGGAATGGGGAGGGGAGCCCTAACTATAATATGTACTCAATATGCCCCTTCATATCTTGAACCACTTTCTCTAAGGCATCTTAAAATTCCTTGAACTTTAACACTTCCTTGTTGTAGCTCAAAAACTTGTTCACCTTCACAGTTGCCTACCTTCAATCAACCACCCCTATTACATGGAATATCCCATTTTTAGTGATATATAGGTTTTAGATGAGGAGATATTAATATTTAACCTTAGGGGAGATGAAGGCGAGGAACTGGTCCATAAATGTGCTTACCTATGCACTCAACCACTATGAGTCCATGATGAGCCTGAGCACTAGCTTCAAGTTTGTGTACATGTTCTTTATTCTCCCCTAGTAGGATACATATAATGTTTAGAATATAAAGAGGATACCTATGGTTTAGGAGTGGGTGGTGAGGTTATTATTAAATTCCTAGATATCTTGGTCCTTAGTTGAGGACTCTTATTATATCTACTACTGTAGTTGTTGATGCACGCTTGTAGAATACTAGAGATTATTATAGGTTTTCATGAGATCTATTTATTTATAATTTACCTTATTTTATGCATCTTGATTCTCCTTATTCAAACCATCTATTTTAGTCTTAAGTTTTACTACTTGAATTCATAGCTGGGCCCTCTAACTAGATTCCACCTAGAAGCTTTCTTTGATGACATGGATTTATAGGTTAGACCTCATTTTGGTGAGCTCCATATCTTTGGAATTGGCATATATATTGAGGTAGTAAATAGTATCTTTCACTCTTTTGAGTTTTTTTTCTCTCTTTTCCAACTATCGAACCACCTTGATATAGTCCATGGTGATGGAATTTTGATTTTCTTCCATCGATTTGGCCCAGTCAGTGCGCCTAGCCTAGCAAAGGTTAAGGCCAATGACATGTATCGAGTAATCTAGTAGCTACATCTATTCTTGGGGATTGATTTCTTATGGTTCCATGTGTGTAATCATCAGATATTATTGCATGGGGTTAAAGAATGACTACATATGTGGTACCATTGGGGTCTTAGCCATATTTTTTCTTCTCTTCTTTGTCTAGGCCTCTTAGGTTTTTCTTATAGTCTCCAAATACTGATGGAACTATTATTATAACTAAAAAAATACCTCATGAAGGGGGATCCTTGTGATATTTCAAAAGGAATGGTCACTTGTTGATATAAAGTAACAGATGTTGTTTCCCCAGAGATGAGTGGATGAAGGCTTAGGGTGGAAGGTGAGAAAATTAGGAGGCCATGGAGAGGGGTGGTAGGTAATTTTATCATGATGGATATTGATTCACTAGATTAGGGTGGAGGAGTAAAGAGTATCACAAGGGAGGTGATTGGTTGTATAAAGAAAGTGGTGCCAATGAGGTGATTGATTGGGTGGGGGATAGTGGTGCAAGCTTGGTGGAAACTATGGAGGGATAAGATGGGTGAATAATGAGGAAGAAGTGGAAATAAGAGTGTTAAGAAAGCATAACTTATTTTATGGGGGTTCAAAAGGAGGACTGGAAGCTTGCACCCCAAATTCAAGCTGAGATGACCCCACCTCAAGATGCCTTGTAGCAATCCAAAATTGATATTGGGTAGTTAGATATGGATAAAAATGAGGTGGTGAGGAAAGAGGCATTTGAATCAAAGAAAGTTACTCCTCTTTTTTAGAGGGAGTATCCTCTTATTCTTCCTTTACCAAGACCTCTTTTGATGCCATAGCTTCCTCCTCATGGTGCTCATCCTAGAGGTTCTCAAACTACTCATTTGAGTCTATATATTTAAAAGTACACTCCCACCAGCTAATTTCATACCTATATTTCCAATAGGAATCTATATTTTCTTCTCTCCATCCCTTTTAAATGAGTTTCCCTCTCAGTCCCTTTGTAATTTTTTTATGAGATCAAAATCCCAAATTGGCTTATAAAAAGACTCCCATAGCTTGTGGGTGTCTAAAGGGATCTTGGAAAAATCCACATAATGTTTTATATCATCTTCCATCAATGAAATTCACTCCTTGAAGTATGGTCAGGGCTCATAGATGAATGGGGTGATGGTCTTCATGGTGGTTATGTCTCTGAATGGGTCATAGTTTTACTTGTCTTTAATCAGGTCTAGGCCAAACTCTACCCATTTGAGCATGATTAGGTGCTCTTGTGACCTCTTCACAACTATGATGGGCTCTTCAAAAAGGGGACATCATACAAGGCCTTATTTTTCCTATCTATGACATATATCGATTCTACCACATTGAGTTGGTGGTCCAACTCTAAGGCCAAGGTTCTATCCGTGAGTACGTGCAATAGCCATAATGACTCTTATTTGAAACCATAGACCCTAATGAATGTGAAATAGGATCCAATGAACTAATCAACTCGAATTTTTATACCAATGATACATGACCTCTAGTGACCTATCATTTTAAAATTAATGGTTTCCTAACTGAGGTCAATCAGGATCAGAGATAAAAAATCATTATGAAAACTTTTAATAATCTTATGTGGCCAAAATTATGTGGGTCTATATGGAGATGGGGATCACCATGTGAGGATGCATGATCATCTTGGTTGCATTAAAGTCTAATTATGGAGAGAATAAATAAGATCTATAATATAGGATTAGGTGGAGGATGGAAGAATACTTGAAGGTATTCATCACCAAAAAATTAGCCAACTAATTATGGATGGCATCGGTGATGGTGTCCATGAAGTCCATATTTTAAGATTCCTCCCTACTTACTATATTCAAAAATAATATTATTCCTAATTAAAATTCATGGTCATTAGCATCTGAGTCCATATTGAAGATAAAAACTAACATAGAAAGGGCATTTTTCATATCTTAAACCACAAAGCTTGAAAGAGCGACAGGCAGAGGAAGTACCTCCATGTAATTAATATAGAGAGATATTGATAAAATTTTGATTTAATACATGAGTTTCCTATACATTCTATAATCTCTCCATACTGTATATGTCTATACTAGGGTCATTAAAGAGTTAGAGCATCTCTCTCACTACGTTAACACTGATGTCCACCTTCAAGTGGTTACCTGCAATAATTCTAGTATTAGCATCATATCTATCTACACATGAAGAAATGATTTTAGGATAGGGGTACATGAGAGGTACCATGTATTAAGATCTAAATCATGTATTTGAATGACTTGAAGTCATTATTTCAAACTTTCTTGAGTACTTAGGTGTGTATCCTTCCTTAGGTTCTTTATGTTCTTAGCCAATTTGGGATCAAAGATCCCATCTGCATAATCAAGGACTAGTGTATGGTCCCTATAAATCCCCTTTGTTATGGTCTTGACATTATAAAATATGGGCTTTAGCTATGTGAAGGTGGAAGTATATGACTTACTTCCTAAAAACTATGGTGGAAGGTTTGCATGACCACCCAATTAGTGGGTTCTTTGCTTCCTTGGATGTCCACTATCATATGAGGAGGTAGAAGTTTCCATATTATAATTATTTTCAAATTTTCTCTCTTCAATTCAAGGAAGGCACTATATATTGGTTTTTATCATAATTTTTTCAATTCTTCACTCAATTCTCTTCATTCAAGATGCTCTGCTCAATTGCTTGATGCTCTTGAAAACTCTTAGGCATTTAAGTGTTTGGCTTGATTGAGAGAGAGGTCTTTATAAGCTAATACTTATTAGCATGATCATTATGTAATTTTTAAATTTGGGAACCCCCATAAATTTTAAGGGTGGCACATATGCTTGAAGAATGTCTCATAATATATTTGTAGTGATCCTCATGGGAGATAGTGTAATTAGGAGCATCTAACATTAATGGTAAGGGGAGTGGGGTAGATAACCATCTATCAATGGATGGTTCAAAATTAGGGGAGCCAAGGTGTGGACACTTGTAAATGGGATGAATAAATTATGGTAATATCACTTATTCTCAAAAGGAAATAACAATAGAAAAAGAAACAACAAGAAATAAGCAAAACTAACTATGTAAATGGTAGAACCCACAAATTAGTTGAAGTGTTTTAATTGAATTCTGTTAATTGGAATCTCTAAGGCATTACCTTCTTCATCCTCCAACTCAAATTCATTTCCCTACCTATTAATAATGATGTAAAATGGTCCCTTTCATATGGAATAAAAATTTTCATGTTGACCTAGATTTGTGGCTCCTTCATCATACTTTAGGACCAAGTTTCCTAACTTGAAGCCTAGGTCAGATGCCTTATTATCGAACCATCACTTAACTACATGTTGTCAGGTGACCTTAACATCATTGGATTTTTCTCTTACTTCTTGAAGCATGAGTAATTATTCCAACCTGACCTACATGGAACTATTTTATACTATCTCAACAACTTTTAGCAATTATAAAGTAGGAATCTCTATTGAAATGGGCATTATCAACCCTTTCCCATATACTAGTTCATACAGGGATGTTTTCAAAATATACTTGGGAGTAATTTAGTTAGCCCATAGAGCCATTTTGAGATTCATATGCCACTCCTCTAATAGTTCACACCCATTTTTTTAATCAACCTTATAAGGTTCTTATTGGTTGATTCAGCCAACCCATTCCCTTGTAGGTAGTAGTTGGATGAAGTATTTAGGAAAATGCTATTCCTGAGTGCAAATTCTAAAATCTTGGAATTGAGGAAGGATTTTGCATTATCAAAAATGATTTTTTAGGAGAGTTGAACTTTGCTATTAATTCCTCTAAGAAGTTGAGGATCACATTTTCAATTGCCTCCTTCAATGGAGCTACCTTGGTCCACCTTGTGAAGTACTATGTGGCTAAAAGTATCTATTTGTGACCCACACTAAATATAGGATTTATCATCCCAATGAAATCCAAGCCCCATTACATGAAAGGTTTGTCAGCTAAAATTAGGTTTAGTGGCATGGCTGAGTTATTTCACTTGCCTATGAAAAACTAGCATTATTGGCACTTTTTCATTACCTGATGGCAATCAGAGAACATGGTCAACCATTAATATCCCATCAGCATGATTTTGTTCATGGTTGCTTTTGTTAAAAAATGTCTACCTAGAGGGGTGAAATGCATATCTTATAAGATATTCCCAACTTGGTGGTTATCAATGCATCAAAGTAGTTCCCCATTGAAGTTTTTCTTGAAAAGGACTCCCTAGATCAACATGTAGCTATCTCCTTCCAACCTATAGAATATTATTTTTTGCATAGGGAGGCCATATATATATCAACTAGTTTGCATAAAATGGGTTCTATTTTTAATCCATGATTCATCAGTTTCATACTAACTTACTAAAACCATTTCCAATGAATCCTTTTCTTTTGTATGGGCATCTATGTATTGGGCTAGATACTCACAATTCCCTCTTCCCTGGATCACCTTAGTTGGCCTAACCTCAACATCATATTATAAGATATTAGTGATCTAATTGGTCCTTTTTTCTATGATTTATCCTTCCATTATGTATTTTATAATGCTATAATGTGCCACATATACCATTATTTTGCTCCCTACCACTAGGTGTCTAAACTTCTTGAGACCTTTAATGATTGCAAAAGCTTGTTTCTCCATAAATTTATACTTGGTCTCATAACCATGCAAGGTTATTGAATAGAATGCAATTAGGTTTTCACACTTCCCTACATCTTTTTAAGTTAACACATCTACCAAGGTATGTTCACTACCATAAACATATAAAATAAAATATTTAGAGAAGTTAGTATTGACTAACATGGGAGGGATATTGATCCCTTAATTTTATCAAATGATACTATTCCTTTAATGATTCACTTGAAATCTTGGTCTTTCTTCAACATCAACATAATTGGCCTTACAAGCACTGTGAAGTTAGATATGAATAGATTGATGAGATTAATCTTTCCTAAGAAATATTGAACTCCATTCTTGTTGATAAAAAAGGTCAAGTCCATGATGGCTTTCACTCTATCTAGATTTATGAGATGCCTTATTTAGATACTACATATCCCAATAACTTACCTTATGGGATGTTGAAGACACATTTTTTGGGGTTGAGAGATACCCCAAACTCTTGGCACTTTTGAAAAAAATTCTCCAAATGATCAAAGTGATCTTCCCTTTTCTTATAGAATACAATTAGATCATGTAGGTAAATGAGGATGATTATGTTGACTAGGCCTTGAAAGGCTATGTCCATAGCTTTTTGGAAGGTATTTACAACATTAAAAATGCTAAAAGGCATCTTCACAAATGTTAAGGTTCCCCACTTTATGGTGAAAGTGGTTTTATGTTGGTCTTCTTTGTTGACCCATACCTGGTTATATATAGATAACCAATCCAATAGAGAGAACATTTATACACCTACTACTATTTGGAAGATATATTCCATAGAAGGAAGTGGGTAATGATCCTTTAGAGATACTTTATTCAAGTCTCTAAAGTCTATGAATAGCCTTAATTCTCTATTATTTTTCCTCACCAAAATCAGGTTAGACACCTAAGTCAAATGCTTGATTGGGTGTATGATCTTTCAGTTGATCAAATTTCTTATCTCTTGAGCCATGAGAGACTCAATTTTTGGGTTTATTGGCCTTTGCTTTTGTTGAATAGGCTTAGAGCCTTTAATTTGGTTTATGGTGTGATGGATGACCTCATGGTCATACCCTTTCAAATTATCATAAGTACAAGCCATAACCCCTTCATATTTGTTATAAAAGGAGATCAATCACTCCTTATACTTTTGGGAAACTTCTTTCCCTACTTTTAATTTTATTCTATCTCCAACATCGAGCTCGAAGTAGTCACTTTTATTTGAAAAAAATTATGTTTGTCATTTCTTGCATCATCAAAATCAAACAAATTCTCTAGGGTCATCAGTCCATTTGAAAGCTTATTATACTTTAGTTGCATTATATAATCCCCATAGGATTCTTTGATCTTTGGTTGTAACTACTCCACAAATTCACATGAATGCTAGAGAAACATGATGATTTGGGCATAGCTCTCAAACACTTACTAGTTTTGATCATTATTTAGGATGGTGGGTCTAATAATTACCTACACTACTTATTCGTTGGTTAGCAAGTCAGTCACTAGATCAAACTAGGAGTTAATTACCTCCATTATATCTACTTGGGTATTCATGGTCCTAGGGATGATTTGAATATTGAATGTTTCAAACACTTAAATCAATTTACATGATTAGTGGGGGTAAGATATCATGTAGACATTTTGTTTAATCATGGTTTCTCTTACTTATCTCATTATTATTTTAGAATCTCCAAACACTTTCAATTACTTTACACTCATGCGCTTGACTAGACTAAGACCATAAACTACCACTTCATATTTAGATTCATTATTTGTGCATGAAAATTGGAAGCCAAAGCCCTTGAGGGTCTCTTCTCTAGATGGAGATATCAATTGGATACTAAATTCTTAGTTGGTCTTACATTTCATATCATCAAAGTGTAGAGTCTAAAAATTAGATGCATTTTTTGGTTCCTTATTTTGATCCTCCCTCTACTTCTTGGCCTTGGGGATGTCCTAATATTTGTAATGGATTACATAGGTACCAAGGCCAATGGCATCAAAGTTTTAAAATAGATCATTCTTGATGAAATCATTAATGATCACTTCCTCTTCTAGGTTTTTGTTGTCTATCACCCTTTCTTCCTCGAGCATTTCCATGCAATACATTTCTTTCTTGGAGAAATAAGTGTGCACTATTTTAAAGTTAATAATAGCATCATCAATTATGTGCTCTAGATGTAATGATTTAGAGAACACTTTTAATTTTGAGATATATTTTGTTTGTAGGATCAATTAGGACCAATCCAAAGATAAGTAACCACCTATCTTGGTGGTGAAATATCTTGATAGACATAACTCAAAGACTGGAAGGATGTTTATTACTAAAACTTATTGGGGAACTATGATATTGGGACAAGAGTATACAGTGAGGGGAAGATCCCTAATAATACCTATGGTCTAAACCCTCTTCCCATCTAACTAAAATACCCCTTTCTTCAAAGGTTCATATTGAAGTTAAAGTGCATCTATAAGCTGCTTGGGCATCATCATGGTGCTAGCACCAATATCAATCATGGAATTGTGTAACAACTTGTTTCTTATAATGAGAGTCAATTAAAAGAGGGTAAGCTTTGTTTTACTTACCCCTATGTTGAAGTTGATGAATGTAGATGGCACGTGAGGTTGTGTGATACTATTATCTTCCTTCCCCTTGATTTTCATGGGCTCCATAGCCAATTTAGATTATGCAATATTGTCTTGGTCTTCCAATGCCTCTCATAGTAGATATTTTTGCTTAGGGATAGAAAACACATCCTAAAGGGACACATTGATTGGAGCCTTCTTTAGAAACTTTACTACATTAAATGACCCTTATGATTAGACCTTAGGGTCCTTTTTCTTGTTTTAGAATATTTAATTCTACTTTTTATATTCTAGAGGTGGTGTTTAGGGTCCCAAAAATTTATCAAAAGTCACTTTAGGCCTCATGAAGGCTTCTTGGATTTTGGATGATCTTTTCTTGGATTAGGTGTAGTAGTTTGATTAGACTTGTGAGGCCTTCAATGATGGGATCTTACTTACATAAGCCAAATATTTTCCTTCTACCCAAGAGAAAATTTCATGATCTAGGTCTATCTCCTCTTCTTTCTCTAAGTACATTCCTTGTATCTGGGCCAACAAGACAACATTTTCAATACCGAGGGACTAATATTCATAACAAGATGAATCAGGGGCATTCCTTTATCTTTGTTGGTTGATAAAATTTTGGTGTATATTACCTCTTGGATAGTTTTGGGGTGTATGCACATCATTTCATGGAAAACACCATGAATTTGAGTCATTCACCATGTTATTTTGGCCAGTGAATAATTCTCTATTTGAACTTGGTGGGATTGTTTACAAAGGATCAAAAACTAGGATGATTTGATTTGTAGGTCATACCTAATGGTTAAACACCTAATGATTCATTCCCTAATGATTTGGCCTCTATCTTTCTAGATACTAATTATTTTGATATGATTCCCTCTTATTGTGGTAGTTTTGGTAAGGGGGATCCAGAGGCATAAGTTGTTACCTTTTGAGATTTATGATCTCATTTGAGAATTTCTGCAAGATACTTTTCATGTCATTCATCTCTACAACTAGCATGGATGAAGATGATGTGCTTACTTGAGTAGGTAGTCATACATACATGGAATGAGATGTTTATGAGGTTCTTGGGCCTTCCTCTTATGGTGGCATATATATCTCTAGGAACATGGACATCAACCATTATAAGGGAGGTTTCTCGACATCTATCAAATTATTCTCTACTCTAACTACCAAGTCATACACATTTGGTAGTTTTTAGCCTCTAAGAGACTAAATCATAACCAATATATCTAAGTTAAATGCCTTGAGGTAGAATATAATGGCCATACCTATGGTCAGTCAAGTTGCTATTGATATTCTTTGAGAAGTTTTATGAAACCTAGAATTAAAATCAATACTAGCCTCTTATGGGGCTCTTTTGATGGTGATTAGCTACTATAGGAAAGATGACCAGTTTGATTTCTCATTGAATCATTAAAATAATATATCACCCAAGTCATAATAGGTGGTAATGGAGTTGGGTGGCAAAGACTAATACCAGTCAATATCTCACCCTTTGAAAAAGGTGACTAGTAGCCTTAAGGCTACATTCCATTGCATGACATAATGAGTAGTGTAGACATTGGTGACATCTTGAAAATGTTTTTCTATGCTTTGAAATCCTCCCCTTATGAATTTCGGGAGTTCCTTTAAGGCATTAAAAGGAATAGGATCCCATGTAGTTAGGACTATTGGAAGGATGAGTAGGATACCACTATTCCATGTCACAAAGTTTCTTGGTGGTTCTTGGATAGCCATTTACTATGGTTATTATGTTGTGCTAGACCCTATGGATCTTTGGTGAGTTGAATATATCAAAGGTGGTAGTAACAAGATTGGATTATTAGCTATTTCTAACCTTGTGATGGGATTATGGCTCATAAACTATGGTTCCTAATTAGGCAATTTTAGTTTCAAGTCCCATCGAGCATACCAAAAAATAAAAACTATCGATGTGTAAAACTCTCACTCTCAGTGAATAAATTCCTATGGGAAGCTTTATAGATGTGGGATGAACTTGTAGTCTGTAAAACAACCTCCAAGATTTTAGAAGATGGCTCTTTAAATTAATTGGGAGTGAAAATGGGTAAGAAGGAAATGCAAATAAAATTGAATCAAAGATTACTAAGGTGATGCACTGAAACTCTTGAAGTATCTATTCCTAAAATTTCATAAAATAACTTGAACCTTTAAACATCACAC
Organism: Torreya grandis; assembly: GCA_037957365.1. Taxonomy (NCBI): domain Eukaryota; kingdom Viridiplantae; phylum Streptophyta; class Pinopsida; order Cupressales; family Taxaceae; genus Torreya; species Torreya grandis. Next base: position 1,417,273 of record JARHVA010000104.1, read on the forward strand.
ATAATTAAAAGATCATGTGCATGATTTAAAACCTATAATATAAATCAAATCCAACACTATAGAAAAAATGAAAAGAAACAATAGATAGTGATAAATTCGACTCAATTTAACACAAAACACCACATCCTCCTCATGTTTAGGAAGAAAACAAAATACAAAAGGCCCTAAAGGATAGTATACAATATTCAATCCTTCCCATGAGGGGCATCTACTAAGGTTGTGAAATATAAAATAACAACTTCTACTACTATTTAAAAACTAAAGCTATTAGAAAAATAGATGCTCTCTATAAAGATATTTTATATTATCTAATGTTCATCCCCTTTCAAAAGAAAATCTCTTGAATAAATAGGTATAATAGCCTCGTGAGGAAAGGACACCTAGAAACTAACACTTACACTCATGATGAAGCCATTACAACCAAATTGGGAGTTTTAGGTCATGAGTGTAGTTGGTCATCAAAATATTGAATATGTCACAACTATTGATACCTCATGATCCCCCATGATGCTTAGAAGAAGCATTGTGGTGATATGTGTCTCCCTCTGAAACTACCTCTAAAATTCCTATTATAAACGGGGCCCACTTCCCTTGGCTAATGGCACTACTTGAAGCTCTAACAAGAAAAACATTTACTCTCAAGGAATGCTTAGATGATGTGTGTCTCTCTTGAAATCATTTTACCACCTTTTAACTAACAACATGCAAATTTATCATGTGGTGGGTTGGCACTACTTCTAGGGAAGTTGAGAACTCCTTTGCAAATAATGAGCATTAGGGTACCATGTGAAAATTTCATTTCCCTCATGTTATATATGCACAATGGTTCATGCCTAATATTTCATCATTTGATGGTACTACTTGAATTTCTAACAAAAATAAACTTACCTTGGACAAGTGTCATGGTGCCCCATGTCAAGCTGGTGCTACTCCTAGCCAAGCCGAGAACCTTTTCATGAAGAATGAGCATTGGGGTGCCATATGGAACCATTGGAAAGAGCCTAGACTTAGACAAAAATAAATAAAGGTAACTTGAGAAAGAATATTCCAATGCACAATCCATCAAACTCACTAAGCATGTCCATAATAAAAATGCTGACTTCCCTAAAACTTCAAAATGTGGATTAAGATCCACAGTAACTTATGCCTCCATCACTAGGTTGACTCCTATTTCTATGATCCTAAAAACATTAACCCTTAATGTCACTTATAGTGCTTCTATAGGTAAGGTTAATATTCTCATAGAAAGGGTGAGTTGAATTGATATAATTATGTCTCCAAAAAACCATTGGGCATCCTGAAATAGGTGAAGTACATATGAGAGATTAGTCACAAGGGTAGTAAATCTAGAATAATATGTGAAAACACTCTCCCTAGGTTTGTACTTGATTTATTTGAGTGCAGTGGTGCTCTATTATTCAAATTAAAGGATGTGAATTACTTTAACATATCCTTTGTTAAATTTTATTTCATGATAGTTTAGTTAGGGTCCAACTTATTATACTAGGTATGTGTGTGATCTAAAAAAGTGGTGGAAAACTAGATGGATTTATGATATAGAAAAGTGATTCACTTCATGCATCAAATGATTTCACACTTATGAACATGCTCTATGGTGTTATTGACCTTAAGATAATCAGGTAAGCTCAAAGTAATACCATAGTAAATTTGAAGGGTAGGCACATGCACAACTAGTGCCTTGAGGCTTATATCACCAACATGCTACCTAAAGGAGAATCCACTTTATGAATTCCTCTAGCCAATGGTGTGGATCAAATAAATACTAAAATGGGTTTTATAATATCTCCTTTAGCTTCTTGGAGTGATTTATAGGTTTCTAATAATCTTCCAACTCTTACAACTCCACTCTAAGTCAAATACTCTATTGGGGGCTTATATCCCCTCTGTAGATCACATACTATATTTTATGGTATCCACTTGATGCATTAGTTATGTAATTATTATGAAAAGTGGTGGATACATGACTAACTACTCTAGTGCAATATCTTCTCCCACTTGCATGATGAACCCTCCTACATCACCTAATTATATAATGCCATTAAACTCTTATTATAATTGAGAGTGAGGTCCATTAGCATGTACAAAAATGTATGGGGAATCAATCACTTCTTATGTAGCTTTTTCATATCTATCCCCATATTGGGCTCCTTCAACTTCTTCTTCCAAGTCTTGCTTTTACTCATTGGTGCTCATTTCTTCATCATTGGAGAAAAAATACTCTACACAAGATTCCTCCCCATGCTCTTCCCACTCTCTATGATACCTTATAAAATCTCCAAAATTAGGCTCCTTCCTCTCCTTGAGATCGATTTTGGCCATTGCCCTTTGTCTAATCTCACCATATATATTCCTTTCAAGCTCAAACTTGCTTGGTCTTTACATGCTTAAACTCTCCCTACTACCTTCCAAAGTTTATGACACTTTTCCCTCAACATTATACATAACTCATGCATGTAAGGGATTATCCAACCATATCCATTATTTCTTGGTCAAATCTACTTACCACGATAATAATAAAATGTGTGGTCTAGGAAACATAGCCAAAATGTTGTCTATCCTAGTCAAATTTATCAATCACTAGTGCATAAATATAATTACACTCTTCAATGCATCATGGATCGAATCTTACACTAGAATATCATGTAAGGGAACCTTGCATGCTCACTTTAAGTTTAAATATTTAAAATTAGGGTAGGTCAAGGTTAATTTTTTGAAATGGAAGTGGGTGGAAGAATGGACTCACACACTTTCTAAAACAACCCCAAATGTTTTTTGAAATTATCTTTTTGAGTTCACAATGGAACATCAAAGGGTACCACTACATAAAATTAATGCAGTGTAATGTATCTCAATAACTCTATAGGAAGTAATATCAACCCACAACTAGCATCACAAGTGTCTTAAGTTGATAAGGCTAATCACTAGAATGGAATTTAGCACATCCAATAAAGTCTAGTTATCCAATTGTTAACCAAGAAAATTATTTAAGATAAAAGTGTAACACTTGAGCATGAGGTGGATGACATCACATATGTAGCATCCTAATGATTAAGCACACAATTGACATTGGAAAATCAATTACTTATTATGATCTAGGAATACCATCCCATAATCTGACCATAGGGGTCTACACCTAAAGGTTGCTTACTTATCCCTTTAGTTATCATATCCTGATAATGATAAACATATGAGTTCATGCCATCTAGTTATCATGTGTATAACCATGCAAAAGTTCAATACTTAATTAGTCTCAGGCATCAGCTTATATGTTCATTAAGGAAGATTATGAAATGGTATCTCATTACCAAGGTGGATTAATTAATCATATAACCAAGTGTTAACTTAGAGATTTCCATAGCTTACTATTTCTCATCCTTATTCTAGGTTTATTTACCAATCACATGGATTATTCAATCTTAATAATCAAAACACAAGGAATTCATGAAGTTCATTGACAAGGTATTCTTATACTTTTAAGCATGCATATCTTATATAACCAATGACTATTTATTCTCATGAAAGCATTAATGACTACATAACCAACTTTTCATTAATCAAGAATTGCATTAAAACAATTGATTTACTAGACTTTTGAAAACATTCCAAGAATCTAATTCACTATAACACCGATAATAGTATATCCATAATTCATAATATGGATCCCTATAAGAAGATCCAACTTACTTCATTACTTAAGCAATAAAATTAAGCTCACTTAAAATGACATTATGACTAATAAGCATTCATTGCCATAATATAGAAATGAAAATATATTTCTTTGAATCACCAATGGACTACTTGCAAAATCTATTTTCAACAACCCATTTTTAGCTAGGGTGATAAACATAAAACCATGTACTCATAAACACCATAATAAAAATAACCTTGAAGGTTTTTCATTTGATCACATAATAGGCTATATACTTGTCTTTTGTTACTAATTTAAGCCCAAGTCTAACACATTATCTAACATATTCTAAGATAATAATATCTCTCATTACAATTAGCTATCATTAGGCTATTATAATAATAAGAATTGGGACCATAAGACAAATAGGAATTCTATGCCATGGGAATGTCATTAGGTAATGTTCATCACAAAATATATATGTCTATACACAACTCCCACAATGAAATTAAAACCTCCAAATATTTTTGACGCGTCATAAGGCAACACCATCATACTTTCATTTAAATTCAAGGTTAAAAGCACTATTATTACAACTATTCTAATAATAATCTTTTAACATTATGTGCCTACTTAAAAGAAACAAGTACATCATTAAGCCATATACATAAAATTATATGTAAATTTCAAGTTTAACAAAATGTATTCTAAATATATTATCGCTCATATGGTAAATAAAGCCCAATATAAGTGCACACCAAGGAACAATTACAGTTGGTTAAATATATAATAACCACACAACTATCACCAAGATTACCTCCAATGTCTACAACATATCCAATAATGTCCTCATTCCAACATAGCAATATTACAAATTACATAATGTAATAATATGAATCCATAATACAAAATAGGTAATCAACCATGATCCATCAGTATAACATGATATATCTATAGATAAGGGGAGAGACAAGTCACCATATGCAATCCAAGTGTAATAATGAAGAAGATGAACACTTCAAGGAGGATACCCCTCAAAACTAACCCTATGATCTCAACCATCGATGGCCCTTACCACCCCAACCATCATCTTGATAGAGGGTTTTGAAAATAAGGTATTCAAGTGAGGTAAGAGGTATACACATAATACTAAGCCACCAGTAAAGACTTATAAATACTTGACAAGGACATAAGAAACAATGTAGAAAACATAAATCCATAACACTCAGCCAAACCATGGGCCTAAGTAATGCCCAAGGCACACATTGGATTTTTATAAGGAATGATTTACAATGTAAATTAGGGTCTAATATATCCAATCCATAAGACTAGGAGGTTTTGCCAAGGTTCAATGCTCAACCCAAGCAGATTATATAAGTGTAAAATAATTAAGCTCAAGGTAACTAACTCATAATATCCATATTAATATAAAAAATCTAATATATGGAACATCCATTAAAATAATCTAACTTGGGAAATCATCAAGTCTCCAAAAATCTATTCATTTTACATAAAATAATTGGTAATACATAACAATGTAAATGAGCCCATATTAATGAATCCAAATGGGCACCAAATT